>JAANIC010006581.1:256882-275561 GCA_017607545.1 Acromyrmex charruanus
GAAATGAATATTAAAACCACTCTTACCCCCTAAAAACCCCCCCACAACCCCCTTCCCCCACTACAAAATGCTTGAATTTTGGATATATCATTCGTCTCATTATTTTTTACCGATTACACCTAGTGGCGACCTGTTCTTAATTTTTCACCTACATTATGCTATCTGCACTGGTCTATAGTAAGTTGCAAAATGTTCACTAAACAATATCCGAAAAGTTGTATGTAATAATAAAAAATGATAATTTTTAGTATATTTTTTAGTACTACAGGCCCACAATATAATAAAAAAAAAAATGAAACTCTATTGCTTTCCACATTCTCACATCATTAGTACTTCTCGGTCTTCTTTGAAATTCGAAACTTGTTCAGCAAACACAGCATCCTGCGTGATAATTCTACATTTAATACGACTTATCCATGCTTTTTCAGAAATCATAATCCAATACTCGATCAATTTTTTTATAACCCCACTACATAAATACATCAAATCCAAAACAAATTGTGATATTAAATTAATTTTTGGTTCTGTATGTATGAGAAGGGTATGTCCATTATGATGTTCAAAATCATCTTGATTCCGAAATGATATATCAGTTCTCGATTTCTTATTTATAGGTTCATAAATTGCTCTGCTTTCACAACGTTTACCAAGAATAGTGCTTTCGTATGCACTAAACATCCATGTTCTTTTATCATTTTCAAAAAAGACTGAGATGGCGTATTACATATAAAACTATGTAATTTTACTGTAAAGACTTCATTATCAATTATAAAGTTATTATTTGTTACATTATTTAAATCTGTAATAAATTCTGTCAAAAAATAATTAATATCTGATGGTTTAGAATTACTATTGAAAATGGTAACAACAAAAGGTTTGTAAATGTCAGTTTCCGAAAAAATTTTACATAAGGTAGGCCAAAATTGTTTTTTTCCTGAATTGAACAATGGTAAACCATCAACATTAAATTGTTTTATTTCTTTATTTTGATGAAGCTTAGTATTTACACATAATTGTATACCTCCTTCTAACCCAAAATAGATATATTGACCTATTATTTCTTTTCATTGTCATCAAATATCGTATTAATTTTGTAGTTATTCTTAGTACCTAAAAAAGTTTTTTAACTTTTAGGTAATTGAGGGAGTAATTTTTTTCTCAATTAATAATAATTTATCTAATGCTGCCTGCTTTATATCATAATTAAGAGCCCATTCATCTACTTCATCAGTGTAGCTTTCCTCGTCACTTTGAATTTCTTCAGCCATTTGTGTATCATTTGAGAATGATTCGTTTTCAATACTTTCAATATAATATTATTATTACTAGCTTCAATTTTATCACAATTCATATCTATTGCAACTGTAAGAAAACAATTTATTACAATTTTAAAAGAAATATTATTTACCTAAGTTAATTGTTATAAGACAACCAATTGTTATAAGACTTCCAATTAGAGGAGAAAATGGCATCTCAGTTACATTTTACACAATAACTTTGTTAATAATCAATATTTAAGATTATAACTTGACAATTACATTCGTTAAAATGTTGAATCAATTCTGGATTCAAAGTTACGAAATATTTATTACTTAGGATACTTAATAATAGAAATGTGACGATATTGCATAACGAAATTACTAATTGCATTACTCGAACAAAAAAATGGGTGGTAATGTGGCCTTCCATAAAAATGCGATAATAGATAGTAGTAAAGCAAGGCGGGTTCTAACCCATGGGGCTAGAGGGGAACGCGGGGCGCGGAGAATATTCGTAGGCGCGGGGATACCTAACGCGGGGAAAGAGGGGGAAAGGTCCGGGCTCTTACATAATAGGGCTCCTTATTTTTTTGTCGTCAAAATTCCACCACTTTTTTCTCCAAAAATGCATGGTAATAAAGGCTTGCATGTTAGAGAAAGATAGAGCGCGCGACGGAGCATGTACGTGCTATGAGTGAAGAAAGGATGGAAGAATCAATAGAGTACAAGTTTCTTTTGTACAACACAGTTTTTTCAATATAGTTTTTCCTAGCGCGTCGAGGCAAAGGATGGGAAGTAAGAGACAATACACACGAAATAATGCGAACAAAAATGTTTTATTCACATCTTATTACACCGGTTTTCGTACTTATTAAAAACTAAAGCTAATAGTTCGCAATCGACGAGCTGATGTCCATTGAAGATGTCGCTATCACGTATAATGTTCTCAGATGCGATGTTGGAGAATCGCGTATACTTGGTATCTACCGTATCGACGAGTCGAGCTAATCGTTCGAACGTTACATCGATACATCCGTTAAAGTCAAACATACGGCATAGCGTCGTTTCGGTCATCGTAATGCGTATAGATGAAGAATCGAGACGTATGAGCGTAGCATCGTTCAGCATGCAAACACTGACGGTTAACGGTCCAATGCTTATAAAATTATCCTTGTATTCGTTTCGAAACAGCTTGTAAATATTTCCTCGCTGCTCGTAGAGGCTCTTCCACATTTCGAGAGACAGCGATAGTTCGTGTCCGCGATGATCTCCAAGGGCGATCTCCATGTAACTCGGTGGGTCAATGTTGATTCCAATTTCCAAAAATTTGTAGCCCGTATTCGTCAGATCGTAACGTCTGCTCAGTAAACGCATTGCATGATGCTCCGTACTGTGTACATAATGTTAAAAAACGTTTCTTTTGTGTATAGAACGTTGAAACTTACATGTTATATTCCTTCTTCACATCGTACGATGCACTGCTCTCTTTAGCGAAGTACATTTTTTCAACCGTCCGTACAAGCGGTTATCGCAAGACTGATGATTGCATCCGCGTAAATTGTGACGTAATACTTCTAGAATCGATGAGAGAAGACAGGTCCTCCCCCTCTTTCCAAGAATTTCGAACATGTTGCGACATGTTTTATAGAGTCTTTCTACGTATTTTCTTTGTCACGAATTTAAACATACTTTTATATGTACATACGCTTATACATACATACGTTTATACGTACATACATACGTTTATACATACATACGTTCATACATACGTTTATACATACGTTTATACACACGTTTATACATACGTTTATACATACGTTTATACATTAGAAAGGAAGGGAAAAGAAATACATAATAAATACGATAACGTATTTTTATTTAAAAAATTCTTTTGCAACCACCAGTTATATATTTTCAATACATTTTGTAACGCGCAATTCTTAACATGTTGTCCACATCGTATAATATTAGTAACATCTAGATTAGATAAAGATTCCATGTCTTCGTAAACTGCATCCAAGGTCTCGATGTACATGCGTTCTCGCTCATCGTCCAAAAGCAAGTTCCACAGCCACGTTCGTTTCTCGCGAACATACACCTTGACATACACGACAGTATCATCTTCAAATACAGCCATCGTAATTAGACGTTTCGCCTCGTTGTACGGGACCGTCCCGTCCTCCCATTGCAATCCATGGTGATAAGCAATCAACCAGGAGGCTCAAGACCAGTCGGATCTTGTCAAAAATTTCCATGGCACGGAACTCGTAAAAATGTAATGCGTGAGAACAGTCCCCTGTTTCAGCACCGCCACTTCCTTCACGATAAATTTCTTGTTAACGATGAATCCTTGCAGATCCACGAACGTTGGCACGAGCATGTTGTCGAGAAGACTGCGGTCGATTGCGGTTGATTGCGGCGTATCGTAGATCTTATATCGTGTCAGAGATGCATTTAGGTGATTTTGCGCACAACGTTGGTCAATGGATTATACTGAACCACGCGATCGTGTATGATGAGACAATAGGCTGTTGTATTTGCGGGTACATCCTCTTTACATTCAAAGTCTAATCGCACGGTGCCACTCTTGATTCGTTCTGTCGAGAGCAATCGATGATCACGAATAGACCATTACGTAAAAAAGTTGTAAAGGTGAGACTCGGCTCGAGATACTCGTATCCGTAGTAGCCCTTGCAGAAACGCGCGTACAAGTCGTACAGAATCGCACATCTGTTTTTGTCAAAATCCAGATTCAAGACATCATACGGATAACATTCCGAATTCAGGTAAAGTTTCGCATTGGTTAATTTGTAGTCGTCGAATCGACTTACATCCTCGGACATGACGTTTTTTCGACCTGTTTGCATAGCGAAAATAACGTAGCGCGGCTTCTCGAGCTGAGTAGCCGTCTTGATGGCCCACGAATGCTTGGTTGTGCTCTGCAAGAGCGAAAATTCGTACAGAATTCCCACGAGCGAAAAGCCATGCTCAGATATCGTCCGCTCTCCAAAGCGCAGCATCGACAGCTTATTTATCTCGCTCAATAACACGTGCGGCATTCGCCACTGTACTTTGAATAATTCGAGCGTTGGCTCTATCGCCTGATCTCCCGTCAGACAATTGTTGTCGTTGCGCGCTCGTATTAAAATCAACTCGTGATGAGCGTTGATCACCACGCGTTTGTAATCTTCGCAAAATCCCAGCAGTACGTAGAGCGGTACACAGAAATTAAAATATCCGGCTGCAATAGTCTGCGCATGCCAGCCGGTATTCCGTAGAATCACGCTTCTGTTGGATGACACTGTTACATAGTTTTTGAGCGTGCTAGTTATACCCACATTTCTATTACGGTCAATCTCCACACCATTGAGTTCATATCGAATCTCATCGAATATGAACGCGACGCAATTATTTCCCAATGCCACATGAGCACCCTGGACCACTTTGTTCTTCGTCAGTTTTCCCTCGACATATAGAAAGCTTTCATACGGCAGTGTGTACAGATCCTGTTGCTGTATGGGTATTCTTATTTCGTCGCTGTACCCGAATGTTGTATTAGCGAACGGGTTGTACGTGTGAGTCTCAATCTTGACGATGCGATCGTCGAAGATCGGCTCGTCTTTAATGTTTAAGATATCAGTCATCTCAAAAGTTGCGCACCGCGAATCCCAAAGATTGTAAAAATTTAACGTTCGTCGCGCTGAGTTTCTTCTTCTTCTTCCTGATGCAGCTGGATGAGCGAGTGTTGTCGAGCTGTGGCGTCACCGACCTTGTAAAGGATGCGTTATCTCTCTGCGTACGCTCCGTTCCGTTCAGCACGAGCATCTCACGCTCACGTTATTACTGTCGCCGTCGTACGTGCAATCTAACGGTGATCTCTTCTCCTCGAAAATCGAGCAATCGTCCGTTCTGGTCGACGACGCGTATCGTTAGATCTGTAATTCTCCGTGCCGTGATCGGTAGGTAAATGATCTGTGTTGGCCTCTCCGATATCTTATATCCTGGTGGCACGCTCGGCGAAAATTCGTATATCATGTGCGCGCTTTTGCCGTTGCTGTACGCGCCCGCGGTCACGTTACACTCTACGCGGATAACGTTTACGTTCATTATGTTGATCGACATGTTCGATTCGTGCCATCTTCGCGGTCGCAGTATACGCTTCGACGAGAATCCCAGCAGCGATCCGATGCTGTTGAGCTTGTCAAAGTTTATTCTGTATGCACATCTAATCTCGCATCTCATCGTGTTGTAGTTTGCGCGGAGCGTAATCGGGTATTCTCCACCCTCATCATTATCGTCATCAGAGTCATTGTTGTTGTTATGGTTGTTGTTGTTGTTGTTATTATTGTCATCACGCACTACGTCAACGGTTTCAAGTGCGTCGCGGTGCGAACGTTTCCGTAAATCGTACGTTTCAAAAATTCATTTATGTCTCGCACTTCGTACGAACCCTCGGGAATTGTAATTTCTGCGTCGTCTTTGCCAAAATAAAATTTATTGTTCGATTCGTTTACATTCGGTATCGTGTGATAAGTCTCAAAAATCGCCAGACCGAGCTCGTAATCGCCGTCACTCAAATCTATGGAGGGAAAGTAGTTCGCCGCGAGGACGGTGCTCTTCCCGCTCAGCGTAAGTGTCAGCGACATGACGGAAAAAGCGTTCGACTAATACTGAGATTTTACAGCACCTCGTCGAGCTTTTTAAATTCACGCGCGTCTACCGTTTATAGAAACCGCAGACACATTTGACCGCAGAAGTTCTGATCATACGTCTGATAGGACGTACGATTGTACTCTATCGTCGTAGCACCGTTCTCGAAATATCGCACCAGTTCCTTGGGTGGTCGAAGATTATTGAAACTGTCAAAGTATACGATGCGGTTGTTCCTCTTCGCGTACGCTACCCAGTGAGTACCCGGCTCGGTCGCATCGTCCAGATTCACGATACTGCTTTCGTTTCGGTGCACCCCGCTCGTCGGTAAAGCGTTACGCATGAAGACGCCTCTAAAGTACGGTACGCGCATACGTCTCGCAAGCACGTCCAATTGCACGTTGGTAGTTGCACCCGAGGGCATTTTTATCGTCTCTTTGGCGTTTTTTTTTTCTTCGCTGCTACACCCTGTCCGCGTTTATAGGGGCTGAGATACAGTCCGCGTCCATATTTGTACGGAGCGAGATACAGACCGCGGCCCTGTTCCATCGCGCGGTCGTGACGTTGCAGCTTCTCGAGCTGACGTCGCGCGGCTTTGCTATCGTTTACCGCTTTCGCCACGCTGGCCGCTCCACCAATCAAGGACCGCGCCCAACATTGGCAGAAAAGGTAACGCACCACCTTGTTTTGCCGTTGGAAGTATCCGCTTTTTCGTTATCTTTTTCCTCGTTGTCGTCTTCTTCTTCGATTTCATGCCCATGCCGATCTTGGTCTTGACACATCGTCTTTAATATATATATTACATAAAGGTATCTTCCAATGCCCCCACGGTAACGTCTCCGTCGAGTCCGATACGACGTATCGTTTGTCATCGTATGGACTCAGAGCGATTTTCGATTCGGATATCGTGTACACATCGTGCAGTTTAGATCGTATACACGATTGACGACGAGTCATTTCGATCTCTTCGTTCAAACACCGCGTGTAATCGTCGAACGTTATCGTTCGCGCTACGATGTTACTCTTTACGCCTTTCGCTTTTTTAGTTTCTCTCTTGCCACCCTCACCGCGTACATTTTCCGCTTTGAGATCAACGAATTCGGTCATTATCACACTGTTATTTTCGTCCTTCTTCAGACCGGGTCCTCCTTCAGACTACTTTTTTGTTCGCGAGAGGCATACCGTACGCGTTGTCCATCGGATAATCACTCGTGTCGAATCTAGCGATATCGCGTTTCATAGTCTCATAAACGTTCTCGCACTCGACGCTGTATACAAGACTGTCGGTGTACATAATTTTACATTTGTCGCGAAACAGTGGTAACATATACTCGTGATGAAATTCGTACAAGCAGACTTTCGATATGTCGAGTATACACATACCCACGTAAATCGGCTTGTTGAACTTCACCTCGAGTTTGCGCAGTTCGACGGCGATCAAATTTTCCGCAAAGATGCTACGGCTGTGGAAATTCGGTTTCGCGATCATTGCTTCCGCGCCGTACCGTCCGTCCCATTTTGTTAATAATTTTACATCAACATAGTTGCGCACATTCTCCATAGTTTTACCGAATACCGCGTTGTTCATTAATTTATATAAATTTTTCTCGAAATCGTTTTTAGCGCGAGTTCTGAAATTTGTATTGAGTTCAATATAATCACGAAGCCATGGAGATTGCGCGAATTGTAGTACTCGATGAATCTTTATTACGCGAAGACCGTGACGAGTACATTGTTGCAGGTTGCGGTAGTGGATGACGTAACGCTGTTTATCGTACAGCGTCGCTAAAAGTTTAGCCTCGCGCTTGCCGGGCGGCTTATCGCGCGTTGGACAGAACGGCAGGTCAGTGTGCAGGTCGTGTAGATGTTGTGGATACTCGAGATCGACTTCGAGAATGTAACCGATGGATGAATCCAAAGCGATCGCGCTCACGTTAAAATTCGCAGCGTCTTCGACCCATCGAAATTCGGCGTATGGCAATATAGTTGACACATATGGTTGACACATCGCCCATCCATATAAATTATTAACATCGTAGTACATCAAGTATGACAACGGTTTCGATGAGTCGTACGAACGCATGTACTTGTTATTAACCTGTGCGTATCTACCGGAACATTGACTGAGACCACCGCGTATACCGCGCTCGATGAACATGATCATATCGATGTCGGTGAGTAACTCGAATCTTACGAGGTCTGGCTATTAAATAACGAGACTGCGCGCGCAGAAGGTGTCCTAGAGAGGTAGGGTGGGAAATGAATGCAGCGTTGGATAGCTGGAAGTGTCTACTATTCCAGTACGAAAACACGTTTTTGTCGCTGTAATAGTATTTTTTCTGTAGAGGTTAGAAACGAACGTGTTTTTTTCTCGTGCCGATAACAATGTGTGACGAAAAACACGAGCAACGGATCAATGTGAAATTTCTCGTTAAATTAAAAAAAACTCCGACTGAGTGCTATAAGTTGTTGAAAGAGGCCTATGGTGAGAATTCTCTCGCGCGCGTGTTTTCGAATGGTATAAACGGTTTTCTGAAGGCCGAGAGAGCACCGAAGATGACCAACGTCCAGGTCGACCTGTCTCTGTTTCAACTCCGCAAACAGTGACCAAAATCAATGAAATTGTGAGCGAAGATCGTCGTATGAGCATTCGGATGATTGCTGAGACTGTAAACGCCGATAAAGAAACTGTCAGAAAAATTTTACATGACGAATTAAACATGAAGAAAGTCTGTGCGAAGTTGGTTCCAAAAAATTTGACCCCTGAACAAAAGCTCGTCCGTCAACAGATCTGCTCAGATTTTCTTGAGAGGTTAGATGAAGAGCCTGAATTGATGGAAAACATCATCACTTGCGATGAAACCTGGATATTCCAATACGATGTTGAAACTAAGCGGCAATCCATGCACTGGAAAACTCCTGCATCGCCAAGAATGAAAAAAGCAAGGATGTCGAAATCAAAATTTAAAGCCATGCTAATCGTTTTTTTCGACATCAACGGCATCGTGATGACTGAATGGGTTCCAGAGGGTCAAACTGTAAACCAAACTTACTATTTGACAGTTTTGGCAACACTGCGAGAGCGACTTCGTAAGAAACGGTCGGAGTTGTGGAAAAACAAGTCGTGGATCTTGCACCAGGACAACGCACCTACCCATAACGCGCTGTCTGTGAAGCGTTATTTAGCCGCTAGAGGCACTCCAGTGCTCGAACACGCGCCGTACTCGCCTGATTTAGCACCCTGTGACTTTTTTCTGTTTCCGAAGATCAAGTCTGCCTTAAAAGGAACCCGGTTCGAGTCGATGGAAGAGGTGAAGCGAAAATCGGCGGAGCTCCTAAATGCTCTTACAAAAGAAGACTTCCAGCATTGCTTTGACCAATGGAAAAAACGAATGGAACGGTGTGTGGCGAGGGGAGGGGAGTACATTGAAGGGGAGCATTCGATTGTAGAATAATTTTTAAAATAAAATTCTTTTTCATAAGCAGTCTCGTTATTTAATAGCCAGACCTCGTATACGCGTATGTTTTAGCATCGCGTTCCAAGTGAAACGAGGCAATGTATAGTAATGCGCGGGATCGGGACCGTAACTCGCGACACAACTTTCGCGGAAATTTTCGAAAATGTCGGCCAATAACAAGACATCGGTTTTCAAGTACAGATCACTGTATTCGCCGAGCGTTTGAATGNAATGAAGAATCGTTACGATATAATCATGGCGTGAGCGTAATCGCTCTCGGATACTGTATCGTCTGTCAACGAACTGAAAAATAATTCGCGCGGTGGTAAGCGCGTGTCCTGCAATTTTTCGACGCGATCAATGTACTCGTACGGAAAGACACCTTTTCGTGTGAGTAATTCAAATTCTTCATCTGATAATGTTGGAAATTGGGAACGTACAATTTTTAATTTGTCTCTGCTTAAAAACGACGCCAATTTATCGAGGCTTCTGTTTAGAAATTTTAAAGAATCGATGAATCGTAATTTTATGCAATTTTTCTGAAAAATTCTTTTCATTTGTGTCTTTAGTGCTATCGACATTTTTAGTGAATGAAATATATTTTTCTTTAGTTATCGGTAGTATATCTACAGGTCCTTCGAACGCGGTAGCAATTTCTTTAATTATAAAATGCGCGTCGTAGCCTGATAAATTGTGAAAAACGATCGGAATATAAAATGAATTTTTATAATTTAAATTACAATTTGCATGCGCTGGACCACGGAATCTACCGGTGAGATGACAATGATCGCGGACCCGCGTATCGTCCGGCGCGAACGGTTTCTCGCAAATATGGCAACGCGTCGCGCTACGGTACGCCTCCAATTGTTGTTTCGACAACGTTTCCATGGGTACGTTGGCGGATACTATATTTTTCACTCGATGCGCCAAATCGTTGAGTTGTCGCGCGTTATGCAATCTTCATCGCGACGGAACTGATATGATGATAACGCGTCGTTGTACGAACATCGCACGTAGTATCCTATACTAAATACCTCGTGCCGTTGATACGTGTACGACGACGACGCATTTTCCCTGTCAAGTTCCATCTTTCGTAGAACGCACTCCAAGTCAGCGTAGACGATGAATGGGGCGCTCTGCTTATTGCAGTGGTTCTCAAATTCGAGCCACTTGTCGTCCACGCTCGGCAGTCGGATAGCGGAGTCGTTCATCTTCTCGCAGTCCATTACGTGCGACTGCAATTTTTCGTTAGTACTGAAGTAGTGCAAGCATCTGAAAAAAAGAAAAAAAAATTATAACTATTACCATTATTTTATTAGTAAGACGGAAAATTATAATAATTTTTTCATGTATACTTACCGATCGCAGAAAAATTTCTTGTTCTTTTTCCCACTAATCTGCGAGCTCACGAGACGGGATAAATTTTTTATCCACGCAAAATGTCCAACACCGTCGTTGCGTGGATCTTGCACGTACAGCACGTTGACGTGTTTCTCCTTCTTTTCATTGGTGAGTAACAGAGGAAGGACCTGTTTATTCTCGAAGCCGTACACGTTGATCGACACCAAATCATTCAACCGTTCGAATTTAGAAATATCTTTTAAAGTCACTGGAAACTCAATGTTTGCGAGATTCAGTACTGTCGGATAATGCGGATACGACGATTCCCGATCCGTATACTTTTCAGCCGTGTACAGCGCGGCGACCACCGACCACGCGAAGCACGCATTGTCCGTCGTACGCACACTGATCACCGCTCGTTTCGTCGCGATTTCCCACGGCACTTTGATGTGGCATCCCGCGCGCATAGGATTTAATTTGTTCACGTTGATAGTTAAATTCACTATACGTGACAATGCCCATCCGCTGTCGCGTTCCTGGAATTCTTCGAGCGATGCTAGGCCCTATGACACGCTGCTCGTACCACTCGCGCAAATCGGTGTATCGGTATATCTCGCTGTTCTTTGTATTTATGCTCTTATGAGCACGTTTATCTTTCGTCGCGAATTCACCGTTGAATGCGGTGTTCACTTTTGCTCTACCGTGTCTTTCTACTGCGTCTCGCACATGCTCGAACACTATTTCTTTCGCGTCTTCCAAAAACCGCCGCGGCTCAATATGATTATAGTTTATCACAGCACCTGTCGATATACGGCTTTTAAACGCGGCGTCGATCTCTCGCCAGACGAGAGATCTTTCGTCACGACTCGCGTACTCGCCACCAACGTGTACGAAACGTCATTCCAATTGCACTTTTGCACCCGCGAGTCGCGCGAGCTTCGCCACCATGGATTGTCTGTGTCCAACGGCGAGACGCGGACGCTTGGCACGACAAAGTTCTTCAAGCTGCTCGATGCACTCGTCGCATCGTTGCAGCCACGCGATATATTCCACCAGAGTAGCGACCTGGCCGCATTGTTCCAACAATTCGCGTACCATTCGCTCGTGATTTTCCATGTCTTTTTTTTTACAGTCTTTAGATCACACTCTTCTACGGAGCACTTGCACGTGAATCGTTCACAATACTATTCGCAATAGTTTTTTCAATGTATGCACTGTGGGCACTTGTTGCACGGAAATATAACGTATGTTGACAGTCTGCAATTTGTGCAAGACTGACCGCTTAGCGCGTAAATATATCCAATATCATGCTTCCTTACGAGATACAATCCTGCGATATCAGTATCAGTCAAACGGATNAATAGTTTTTTCAATGTATGCACTGTGGGCACTTGTTGCACGGAAATATAACGTATGTTGACAGTCTGCAATTTGTGCAAGACTGACCGCTTAGCGCGTAAATATATCCAATATCATGCTTCCTTACGAGATACAATCCTGCGATATCAGTATCAGTCAAACGGATCATGCATTCTGCACATATACTTAAAGCACCACCCGTCGTATAATAACAATGGATTATACAGTGTTTAGTACGGCTGTTCAGTGCACGGATTTCTGATGATGGCACAAATCTTTCTACGTAATCTGTATCACGCTCGCTCAAATCGCTAGTATAGCCAGCGTCGTCTGATAATATTTCTTCGTCGGAATCGATCTCTTGATCCATTATTTCTTCAAAGTTCACTTCTTCGAGCACTTCGAATACTTCGTCTCTGATATGTGCGAACTGTTCCGGATCTGCGTTTTAAACATACTCGACTGCGTTGGCTATGTTCGCACGATGGTTAGCCATATTTAAGCTTATCGTCAATAGCGACTGATTCGTTCGTCTTCCAGGACACCACTGTGGTGCATCGAGCACTTATGCTCTTTTATATATTTTATTACGTCCAATGGACTCCAAGATTTCTACGTTTCGTGAAAATTTCAGCAAAAAAACACAATCGTTGGTACAAAGCACGAACATAAAACTCGAGCTTTAACGGTCACCGGTCGTGATAATATTCAAGAAACGTACCATTAGAAAATCTTTCCAACGATATTGGAAACATAAACAAAAAAACATAGATCCTCAGAATCGTCAGATCCACGGCAATAAAATTTACGATAAAGGTTATAAATTATGTAGAGAAAAAATCCTATTTATACACGATTGGTTCAGTAAGAACAAAATCTAAATGTGGATCCTGTGTAGATAAAGACTCATATTTCCAAACGTGTAAAAAGCAAGTTGAAGGGCGTCAACAATAGGAAGTTGGTAAAATAAATGAGGAATCACAAAGCATAGCTTTTAATTTTTTAGATTGTCGATCGTAAAATTTAAGTAAATATTTTCTAGACGAGAGAACATACAATGTTCNGTATATATAGCGCTTTTTTTATTCAATCGTAAATATTAGTTACGAGCGATAAGACATGGATCGAGTAAAAGAATATATACGTCGAAAATCGATCGAGCGCAAGGGGTACCGTCCCTTGTCACCAGATCCGCCAAGTCCACCATCATCGAGGGAAAAAGCGAGATATTGGGAATGTCCTGATCAAAATCGTGTTGTTCATCATCAACGTCATCAATGTCATCAAAATATAAGTCATAAGATATCGTATTTAGAGTGACTAGTACTAATGCATTTTATTCTCTGCTAATAAAGCGAATAGTGGTTAAAAAATTTTTTTTTTTTTTTCGTTCTCTTTTTCCAGAAAACGCTACTAGCGATGTTTGAGTCATCGTACGCATTACGATGATCGAAACGACGCTACGCCGTATGTTTGACTTTAACGGGTGTATCGATGTAACGTTCGAACGATTAGCTCGACTCGTCGATACGGTAGATACCAAGTATACGCGATTCTCCAACATCGCATCTGAGAACATTATACGTGATAGCGACATCTTCAATGGACATCAGCTCGTCGATTGCGAACTATTAGCTTTAGTTTTTAATAAGTACGAAAATCGGTGTAATAAGATGTAAATAAAACATTTTTGTTCGCATTATTTCGTGTGTATTGTCTTTTACTTCCCTTTGCCTCGACGCGCTAGGAAAAACTATATTGAAAAAACTGTGTCGCACAAAAGAAACTTGTACTCTATTGATTCTTCCATCCTTTCTTCACTCATAGCACGTACATGCTCCGTCGCGCGTTCTATCTTTCTCTAACATGCAAGCCTTTATTACCATGCATTTTTGGAGAAAAAAGTGGTGAAATTTTGACGACAAAAAAATAAGGAGCCCTATTATGTAAGAGCCCGGACCTTTCCCCCTCTTTCCCCGCGTTAGGTATCCCCGTGCCTACGAGTATTCCCCGCGCCCCGCGTTCCCCTCTAGCCCTATGGGTTAGAACCCGCCTTGCTTTACTACTATAGATCTAATTAAATGCTAAAATGTACCTCAGAAATGTTTAGAAATGCTTGAAAGTAAAAATGCGTTATAATAAGCGCTGGCTATTGAGTATTAGTATATTAATGCATGGTCAACGGCGAGCTACCGAACAAATAATTCCTAAAGTAATCATTAGGATTCGCTATATAATAGCGAAGATATACTAAGGGAGGCCACAATATATATACTGGCCATTATACCAGTCATAATACTTTCTCCTGTACTATTATTAATATAATTTGTAGAGGAAGAGGTGGTATTAATTTTTAAAATCTATTTTTGTGGTTACATCACCTTTATCTTTCTTCAACTTATTATCACAGTGTCTCCACACAGTTTCTCCTCTGACATATTTGATATATTTATTTTAATATTGAAAGTTAAGGCAAATGAGATTGAAGCGAGGTAAGTAAGGTGCAGTTAATCTTACAAATTAAATCTTAATGTTTAGTAGTCTTTAAGATCATTCAAATGTTTCAACAACTCGTTTTTGAATCTTCATCAGTGAAAATTATTCTTATAATATTAGATACGTTACTTTTTCCAATATGGACTAATACTCAGGAATTGACAGAACCAATTAAGTAAACATATGCACTCTCAAAAACAAGTCAAAATATTCGAATGATGTTAAAAACTTGTAAACATTACAATTCAACTTGTAAGACTGATTACGCTTTACTTACCACGTTTCACTCTTATATGCTTTTTCATTATTAATTTCGAGAATTGCATAGAATTTTTTCTTTCCCTTTTTATTCATATTTATTTCATATATTTTTTATATATTTCAAATATACACGCATATCTATGTTTTCTTTGTCCATAGTATTAATAGTTATTATATCTGCAGTGTATACATTGTTGACATTTTTATTGAAAAATTTATCTTGTTGCGCAGTATGTAATAAAGAATGATTTTCAGAAAAAAATTAATTCATTATATTTACTGATAAAGAGATAAACTATAAATTATATATACTTACTTTCATAACATGAAAAAAATTTTTATAATTGCACAGTTCTCTTTTCAGAAATCTATATTTTTGTACACGTAACTTATTTTTTTCTTTTGCATTCATGTTTAATTTATTAATTTGTAAATATTATTGATATATCACGCATTAAAATATTTTTGTAATGCGTGAAACTGCAACGTGATAACAAAAGACACATCATGTGGTTGGTTGTATGGCCTATAACTTTAGTGATTAAAGATAATCAGTGAAGTTAGATTTGTTAATGCCTATGTCATTATCGTTAAAATATATTGCGTTAATAATTTATATTGTGATAATGATTGAGTAAGTATTAATGATGTATAAAGTTCTTTAATTATATTATTATTTTTTTAATTCAAGAAAATACTTGTTATACAGAAAAACATAGTTTTACTAAAATAATTGATAGCATTAATAATAATTTACAATAAAAAGATAATTTATAATGAAATGGACATGATAATTATTATCTAATTATTAATTTTTTAGGTATTGATTAATTTTTTAGTATTGATTAAAAAATCACTGAAAAATTGTATAACTGGCAACTTGTAGAATTTAGTAAAAATTTAACTGCAGAAGATGTACCCTATGTCGATTGTGTTCCAACAACATGGATTATTTATAGTCCAGTTTTTAAGATATTATTAAGTTATTATCCAGCACCACCATATAATAAAGAAATATTAACAGATTTACTAAAAAAGGAAGAAATAAAGAATTTTCTGCCAAAGAATTTTATGGAGTTAATATACGTGGTGGTGCAGGTAACAGAATAATTATTTGAACTAAATTATATTATATTCAGGGCGGAAAGTAACTAGTTATCATTTGTAATTAAGTTAGAGTTACTTTTTTAAATTTTTTAGTTTACACTTTTACAGTTACTTTACACATTTTAAACTTATTTATCAATTTAGTGTAACTGATAAATAAACTTATTTATCAATTTAATGTAATTAGAATCTAAATAGTTGCACTATACTGTTAAAAATTTCATGAAATTTCATATACTTTTAATTTACAAAATTTGAACTTAATTTCATGACATTACATTAAATTTAATGTATTTATAATTGAAAAGTATATTTGTATACACGCAATTTAATGTATTTTTCATGAAAATTTATGAAATTTAATGTATACGTTCATTACATTTAAGTAACTACTGTAACTTAATTTTCAGTTAAATTATTCATTACTTTTAATATCGTTCATAACTACGAGCTTCATTTACATGTAAAAGATCGTGGTCATATTTCTAAGAGTGCCGCTATTGATTGTGCAGAAGACAAAGGTTATCTTCAGAAGACACTAACTTAAGGGGTTAAACTAGCTGACAGCCAAAAATTTGAAGGTTTTTTGGGAATTTTTTATGATTTCCCTAATTAAGCGATCAATTTGAAATTTTCAGGGCTTATTGTACATATCTTTAAGTGCAAATACGAATTTTTTTATTGATTTTTGATACAAAATGGCCGCTTGGCAGGTTGCAACAAATAGACGTGATTTTTTTAGGCGTCCCGCGGCAAGCAGTAGAAGTGTCCAATCTTCATGTCTGGAACAAAATAAAAAATTTTTTTATAATCTACACTAGTATAGCTACTGAAGTACACAAGATTATTAAGAAATATTGAATTTTGAAAATTTGGTAGCAGTTTAAAAAAAAATTGATTTTTTTGACTAAAAATCGCGACCTTATTTGTTTATAAAAACCGTAATTGTTTACCAATCTTAAAAATCGTGTGTACTTCAGTAGATAATCTATCTATGAAGCTACAGTGAAAATTTCAAATCAATCGGATAAAAATTACTCGAGTTCTACTGCTTGCCGTGTTTGAAAACATGGTTTCGAGAAAAACGCGTTTAAAGTTCGACAATGTGTTTTGTATGTGAAATTTTTAAGATACGAGCTTGCCAATTTTTTTATCTTTATTCTGCTATCCCAGCACCATATAATTGGCCTTCTGCGTCGACATCAAGCTTCTCCAGTTCTTTTTTCTGGGATTTTGCATCTCGGCGACCGGTTTTGGCGGCTTCAGTCATTGAGCGCTCAGCGGCTTTGATGCGGCGCGAGTCGTCTGCCACGCAAAAATCGAAACATTGTCGACCAACAGTTATTCCGATTACATCCATAATATTCATTATGCCACATAATCCGTCATTAAACGTTATGACTGCAATATTTGTAGCAACGTCAAGTATTCCCTTTCCGCTTGAAACGGTTTTCGGAGCTATCGACCAGACAACGGAATTGAACGACTCGTTCGAATTTTGGGTGTATCCTCCCAAGCAGCGGAATAAAAGATCTTCGGAACTGAGTTCGTCGTAAATCGGTTTAATAGCAGCATAAACATCTTCGGGCATTGCAGGCTTATGCTTGTAAGCATCGAGTGTTCCTGAATCTTGCGCTTGTTTCCACGAGCACCATGATGACGAGCAATTATCGTGCTGCGGGTTGTCGTCAGTTGAAATCTTATGATTTAATGTTGCGTAAATTTCATTTCGCATTTTTTCAACCGATTCTGAATTTCTTCGGATTGCAAGACCGTAATAAATTGATAATTCATCGATGAGCTTGCCGGTAAGTTTTCCTCCCAGACCTTTAGTTTTTTTCTTCAAATTTCTCAATCGTGTCCCCATCCTCTTCTGTACATGATCAATGCATTCTTTCTTCGTAACAGTAAAATCGTCGTAGGGCTTGGCTTCGAGGAGACCTTTGAAGGTTTTCGAATCACCGTCGCCGATATAACTACCGTATTTATCATTTTCACGAGTTCGGAGCTGCTCCGAAAATTCGCCTATTACGGGTATTAAAAAAATTTTTTCAGCAATAATTCCTCTTGGACATCATTTTAGACACATATACACGTGATTTAAGCCAATAAAAATTTTTTGCCCCAAAAAAAAAATTCGGCTAGGTTTAACCTCTTAATAATTAACTAAATTATTAATTTAATTATTATTTCTAGTGATAAAAATCTAAAAATTACTTCGTTCATTGATCTAAAATATGTATCGGATAGTGTATTATTTATAAACATTATATGAAATACTTAATATTTCAGATACTTATAAAAAAGCTGTAAAACGATTAGTAGAATTAAAAACTAAACTTTTTGCGTTTTCCTCGGGTACTGAAATTTCAGACGAAAAACAAACAGAATATCAAATACAACGATATATAAAAAGAGAACTTTCCAAGAAATAATGTTCCTAAGATAATTGATGAATCTGATAATAGTAAAAAATATTTAAATATTTTATATCGAAATAATTTTATTTAGGTATATGTACATATAAATCATTTATAAATTATTAAATATTTCGTTTTAGATAATTTTTCAAGTGATACTCCATCGACAAATAGCATAGAATCATTATCAAAAACTCACAATCAGAAGAAAAAATCAGAAGGAAGAAAATTAAAGAAGAATAAACAAACCAACAAGCAAAAAGTGAATATAAAAGAAAATATGCTAGAAGTTATTAAAAAAAAGAAAAATTTCAGATTTTAGTTTGAA
>JAANIC010006581.1:275604-314292 GCA_017607545.1 Acromyrmex charruanus
AAAATAAAATTTTAAATAAAATTAAATAAAATCAAAATAATATAAAAGTATAAAATTATAAATAAAATTAAATTAAATAGAATTATAAATAGAATTAAATTAAATAGAAATCATAAATCAATCTACAAGGACTCCTTACTATTCAAAAGAAATTTGGAGAAAACAGGGCAATAGGAGTCAGGCGCGATTGTCGTTGCGCAAATAATATATCGATATATAATACACTATCTTTGATAATTGCAAATAATTCTTCTTTCTTGTTTTTAACATTCATCTGTACTTAATTCTTGTATAGAAACTTCAGTGTAATGGAGCTCACCGATAAAGTAATTATTACGCACACATTGTACATATTAGGATGATTTGTCTCTGAAGAGGGCTCAAAAATGAGCCGAAACATGTAAATGCGTTATTTTAAAGAGTTATGTTATATCGGTATATTATTTACGTAATGACTCCCGCGTTTGACTCCTATTGCCCTGTTATCTTCAAATTTTTTTAAAATAGAATTATAGATAAAATAAAATTGGATTAAAATAATATAAATAATATAGAAATATAAATAAATTAAATTTAATTCGCTAGTTTAATACAGTAGTTTAATTGTGTTTATATAGTCCGGAAAAATTTCGGCGCGCAGTTCGTAAGATTACAAATATGGTATATATGCAAGTACATATATATAGTATATTTAATAATTCAAGATTAAATTACTAAGTATTAAAGATCTAATTTCGACCGTTAAAGGCAGTTATTTGTAATACTGATTGTGTTCTTACATAAGAGGTCTAAAATAGAGATAGTGTTCCGGAGTTAATTTAAATGTATTCTCGGGGATGGCAAGTAAACAACTCATAGACACCGAACCGTCCCTGTTCAATCATGCCTGTGACCGACATTTCGTTCAAAACATGCGTGTATCTCGCGCCTGTTCTAATCATGCTGTCTATCTCAGATGGCACACGATCTCCCTTGCGCGACACTCGATAAGTTAACTATCGCGCACGCGTTTCGCATGCGAAAGTTCAGTTCGCTTCCCGATGCCGATCAACAATACGGATCATCTATTTTTACTCGCGCTTAACGGATCATATCTCGAATATTCAGAGCGAATCATATCGAAGTTTCATCGCGTATCAACGCTATTTTGTCACATAATATTACCGATATGCGTATCGCGAGGGCATTCAGTGCGCGAGAATTGCTCGAGTTTTCGGCGAGATTTGCCGATCTCGTTGCTGCTCACAATACGAATTCTGTCTAACGGCTGCGAGAAGATATTCAAAGTCGTACCAAGTTCAAGTTATACATGCACGCATCTAACCGAATGCATCAGTCATCGGATTACGAACATCGCTTACCGCCCGCTTCGAATAAATCTTAATTCCGGCTAACGAATAAAGTTTAAATTATTACAACAAAGAGAGTCGTCGTTATTACACGTCTCCTTGGTGAGTGAGCCTTCTATACAAGGTGACACCAGCGTCACACACAAACAGATAGAAATATAGAATTTTATACTTAATACATAGATAACAGAGAAAACACAGATGAAATGTCATTAAGAAATTTTGAAAAGGAAGATTCATATATCTACTATTATTGATCAATCCATATTAAACATCTGACAATTTCGAAAATTTGCCTGATATATAATCATAACAAACGTAAAAATGACCTGACTGACATCATCAAAAATATTAGTAAATAAATAGTAAATAAATAGTGAATATAAAATAATAAATATTTCATAACTTTCTAGTCTAGAATCGATTAAACAACATTTTGATGAATGTAATCGTTAAATTGTAAATTTAAATATTGATTATTAACAAAGTTATTGTATAAAATGTAAATAGGAGATCTCCATAATCTACCTTTCCCTGTATTATTGAAATTGATATTATTATATTATATTATTGTTTCATTCTTTTCATATTCATATGAATAAATAATTAAAATACAATATTATTTCTCTATACTATTAATATTTACTTCCAGGAAACTTCCATAAAACTTTTATTAAGAGCTATTTTAGTAAATAGACAAATTATGTAAAGATAAATACACAAAAACGAAAAAAGAAATGGAAGGTTTACGTTGCGACAAATTCGAAACAATAATAGTTTACACATTTTTAATCCATTGAATGATTTTAATATTAAAATGTCAATAAAATCAATGAATGATTCCTTAAAGTTTGACTTAACTTTAAATAATGAAGATACTACAAAGAAATTTGTGAGTTTTAAATGTAATAAAAATTTATGCAACATTTCTTTTACCATACAACAAATTTATTTCTTTCTATAATACTTGATAGGTTGGATTTTTAAATAATTGTTTGGATCGGAGTACAAATAATCCCACTAAAAGTGTTTACGCAATTTTAAGAAAAATATTCACACATGATTTGGCTTTGCAATTCACAGTTATAAGAAAATCTGATAATAGGAAAATTTTTAAAACAACTAATACCTACAAAAATATGAAATATATAACTGCATATTTTTAAAATGTTTAATACAGAAATTGTAAAATATTTTGTTTTTCTTAAATATATTTTAGATGTTTTAATGAGCATTCATATCACAACTGAAAATACCCTGATAAATGAAAAAAATTTTCATACTACTTTGGGAGCAGGATTCGCCAAAATGCAGAGATTGGGACGGCCATCGATCTAGACAATCGACAGATTGATTTTTTATTATTGTATATATAATTAATATTATAAATTCTTTTCTATTATCATATATACCGGATGTCTGAGACCATCCCTTTTATCTTGGGAAGAGCGTTTTAAAAGGAGTGTATGGGTGGTCTCAGACCTGGTACATATATCTAGTTTACAAAGCATTACGCTTCTGATCAGAATCTTCATAGATTTCCCAACCAGAATCCATAATTTTTTGGGGAAATCCGATTGAATTCTAATCTGATCTCAAAAAATATTCTATGCGGATGTACTTTCTTGATGAGCGTAATATTTTTAATTATCTAACTATATGTTTTTGATGATTCTTTGTATATGTCATTTATGAAATGTATTTACATGTTATGATTTTTATTCTTCATATTATTTTATTTTGCTTTGTTTTTCAAATTATAAAATTAATGTCATCTAAACTTTATATTTTCTTTTGTATAATTTTAATATATTGCTTTTCTGCGGTTTTATTAATTAAGGTATTTATATTATGTTATTGGCATTTACACGATAATTTATTTGTTAATAGGTTATAATACCATTGATTGATTTTTTAAGTTTTAACATAATACAAGTTACGAATCTTATTAACATTTACACGTGAATTTAATTGTTAATAGGTTTTTGGGAATCTTATCGCGAAAGTATTGAATAGTGATAAGATCACAGGATAGTCAACGCTAAGAAAGACTCCGTTCCTGGTAAAAGAAACACATCTTTATTTCGAGGCTAGACGGATTTTTCAAGCACTGCCTTGAGCGAGCGCCAGCGGAAGAGTATCGATTCCCTCTCGCATGCTTGACTTCACACTCAGAGAAAAATTATTTGTTTTTCGATTGTTCTAGAAGATCCAAAGTTTCGATTTTAAAAGAATACTTCTTTGGCTCATTCTATCTGATTTTCTCGTGCAACGGTTGTCTCTCCCGGCGAATTACAGCATGTGCACTATTGCACTTTGCTGTAATGTCGGATTTTAAATATCTACCGAGATTTTATTCGCAAATGAGATAAATCTGTCGCCAATTATTCCTCGCTTTCACTGTTTACATTCGACGCTTTACCCGTTTCGTGTCTGTCTTTCTGTGTTGTCCCTTTTTCTAACTCGAACAGCTAAGCAGATCTCCCATATTCTTTCGCGATCCCGAGAACACGATATTCTCTGGATGAAAATTAAATCTCTTTCGAATGCATTTTTTAGCTCGAGTAATGGCGATATAACCGCCACAGTATCCCTCTATTAGTGCTGTGCTTACAGCGCGATAAACTATTGTATATATCCACGCGGTGTGATTCCTGCTCAGTTATCGTGTTTTTTTTTGTTTTTTTTTTTATAGAATAGAATAGAATGATTTGAGATAGAATAATGCAATAGGGCGAAAATTAGTTAACTCTAATCCGCCGTTGGATCTTACGTCATGTAACAACCGAAAATGTGTGATTTTAACTATGCGATTAAATTTTCTCTAATTAAATAAACTATTATTCATCGTCTATGTGTTTAATACTCGAATATCCTTGGTATTTACGGAAAATATACATGTAATTATATAAGAAATTAAAATTCTGTCTTGTTCCGACTTTTAGACGGTCCGGGAAACGGACCTCTCTTGCCCGTCGCAACTCCGGCTCGCTCTCGGCGCATTCGCGAACTTCCTCGGGTCGACGTCTTCTGTACTGTTGTTGTCAACCAGTGTTTCGCGTTCCTCGTCTCGGTTGGGCTGTTATTCTTTGTATTGTCTGAAAAGATACACAGTACGACAAATATGTTCCCGGACAGGACCTGAAAATCATAATTGAAACAATAATATGCATATTTTTTGGTTTTATTCAAAATATTCTCCTCTGGTTTCAATACACTTGTTACAGCGATTCAATAGTGATTCCAATGCATGTTCTAGCTCAGTTTGCGGAATTGCCTCTAGTGCCTGTGTAGAAGCTGATTGGATGGTCGGAATGTCATCAAAAAAGCATCCTTTTAATTTCAATTTCAATTTTGGGAATAATGAGAAGTCGCAGGGGGCTAAATCAGGTGAATACGGTGGATGGTTTAACACAGAGACACGATTTCGAGCCAAACATTGACGAACAATCAATGAAGTGTGACTCGGTGCATTATCATGCAACAAAGATCAATCTTCTGGATCACGATATTCGGGGCGAATATGATGAATTCTGCCCATCAATCGCTTTAAAACTTCGAGATAATATGCACCAGTAATTGTTTAGCCAGTTGGAACAAACTCTTTGTGGATAATACCTTTGCTATCAAAGAATGTGATGAACATTGTCTTGATTTTTGATGGAACTTTTCGTACTTTTTTTGCTTGTGGTGAATTTTTTGACTTCCATTCCGCATTTTGACGCTTAGTTTCTGGATCATATTGAAAGCACCATGTTTCATCACCCGTAACAATTGATTTTAGGAAGTTTGGATTATTTTCTGCGGCTGCAACGATGTCTCTGGAATAATTGATTCTTGCTGATTTTGGATCGCTTCTTAATGTGTGTGGAACAAACTTCGCACAAACCTTCGTTTTACCCAAATCTTCATGTAATATGGTTCGAATCATTCCTCTACTGATATTTAAAGCCTCCTCCATCATTTTTAGTGATGCATTGCGATCGTTTGCAACAAAATCACGTACTTTTTCGATCATTTCGAGTGTTCGAACCAAAATTGGCCGTCCTGATTTTTTGTCATCTTCAAGGGTCTCTCTGCCTTCCAAAAAACGCTTATGCCACTCAAAAACAGCTGTACCTAGACATTGACTGCCGTAAACTTGTTGCATCGATCGGAATGTTTCTGATGCACTTTTACCAAGTTTTGCGTTAAATTTAATCACTGTTCTTTGTTCCATATTAAAATTTCTACCTCGACCAAAATCTTGTTTAACATGAACTGTCATATCTTCGTTATATGTCAACCAAATGAATGAAACTTTGACAGATGATAGCAAAATGTTCAACCTTTAAAATGCATGTTTGAACGCACAGATGTCGCCATTGGTTGCTGAGATGTGGTTCGTGTCCGGGAACATTGTCGTAATGTGTATATGCGGGTTTTAACCGATTTATCGAAATCATTATATCTCTTCTTTTTATTCGTACGACAAAAAATTTGTCGGTACGGCTGACCATCAAGTATGGGCCGTTATATGGCAACCACAATATTTTCTTGAATCCATCATGATGCATAAATACTCGGTCCGTCGTAGCCAAATCCTTAAATATTAACGGCCTTCGCTTCCCGTCATGTGTCCCCTCGGCTGGATGCAGGTCGTCAAAATGACGACGCAATTCCTTGACAAAATCGGCGGCATTGCTCACATCGACGACCGCCAATTCAGGAACTGTCCAGGAAGCCTCAACGTTTCTCCGTAGACGAGCTCAGCCCGTAGGCGACCAAATCGCCCGCAAATCGTCCCTCCAGGCCGCTCGGATCCCCAACAAGACTGTCAGCAACATCTCCGTCCATCGGTCATTACCATGACTTTTAATTTCCGCCTTGAGCTGTCAATGGAAACGCTCGACCATCCCGTTGGCCTGAGGTACGTCTTCAAATGCATTGTCCTGGTCAGCTCGTTCAATCGAGGAAACAAGTGAAACTCAAATTGTCGCCCGCGATCCTCCGTGACTCGCAGAAGTACTCCAAATCTCACGATTCATCCTTCATAAAATGATCTCGCCACCGTTTCCGCTTCTTGATCTCCAAGAAGGCATGCCTCCAGCCATCGCGAAAACCGATCGATGTTAAGCAATATCGTTTCCCTTCTGAGACTGGCATCACTATGATGTCGATATGCACATGCTCAAATCTTCCGGACGGTACTGTAAATTCTCCTCTCGGCGCCGACACATGGCGAGTCACTTTTGCTCGCTGGCACGGCACACACGCGAGCCCAGTCGCGACAATCCGCATTCATTGATGATCAAACATAACGCTGGACCATGAGCCTGACCGTCGATCTAATTTCCGGATGCGCTAGGTTATGCACTATGTTAAAGGCAGCTCGTCGGAAAGCCCCTGTTAAGAATGGTCGTGGCGTTGCTTTTGCTGTGTCACAATATATTGTCGTTTTCGGAATTTCGACCTTCCTGAGCTGCAATCCAGACTCCCGCTTGCATACTCTTTATCTTCCTCGTCATCCTGCTGCGACGCCCTAATCCATTGGAGATTTGAACTCCTCGATCCTGGATAACGCGTCCGCCATGATATTTTTGCCGTCAGACATATGCCGAATATCTGTAGTGAACTGGCCGACGAAATCCAGATATCTGAATTGACATAGTCAGCTCTTTTCCGATTTTTGGCGGAACGCAAAGATGAGCGGCTTATGATCCGTATAAATAGTGAACTTCCTTGCCTCCACCATATGTCGGAAGTACTTGATGGCGAGATATATAGCCAAGAGTTCCCGATCAAATGCACTATATCTCGCCTCGGCAGGATTCAGCTTTTTTGAATAGAATTCTAACGGCTCCCAGTCGCTACCGTTTCGCTGCTGCAACGAGGCTCCGACGCGAGGCTGGTCAGACGCGTCCCTGAACAACGCTAATTCTGCATCGCTCTTTGGATGCGCCAGAAGTGCAGCTTGCACTAGACTCTTTCTTGACGTTACAAACGCTTGCTCCGCCAGCGGTGTCCATGCTATTGAAGTTTTTCCTTTTGCGTTGTTATGCAAGAAGTCATTTAACGGCGCTAAAGTCTCACTGGCAAAAATCTTCTATAAAAATTTAGCGTGCCGAGATATCGTCAAAGATCCTTGATCGTTTCCGGTTTTCGGTACTCGCGAATTGCCCTCACACGCGCGGGCAACGGTCGCATCCCTTCACCGATCACCGAATATCCGAGGAACTCAACCTCCGTTCGCCCGAATACGCACTTCGCCGGATTGATAACATCGTATGTCCGTAACCGCTCAAACAGCATTTGCAAATGCTCGAGGTGCTCCTCGACCGACGACGACGCGACGAGAATATTGTCGATGTACGCGTAACAAAAGTCAAGACCGCGAAGAACCTCGTCCATAAATCTCTGGAAGATCTGCGTGGCGTTCCGTAGGCCGAAAGACATTGTCGGAAATTCGTACATTCCGAACGGCGTCGTAATTGTCGTTTTCGAGATATCCTTCTTCGCGACCGAGATCTGGTGATATGCCCGAACCAGGTCGATGATGGTGAAAAGCTTCCTTCTCTGAACTGCGGACTGCACGAAATCCTATATGTGGCGTACTGGATAACAATCCGTTACAGTCCGCGCGTTAAGGGCCCGATAGTCGCCGCAAGATCGCTACTCTTCGCCCTTTTTGGGAACCATATGCAAGGGCGACCACCAACAGCTCTTTGAAGGTCATGCAATTCCAAGCTCCACCGTCCTCTCGAACTCCTTCTTTGTGGCCGCCAAATGCTCCGGCACGAGTCTTCGCGATCGACATACTATCGACGGTCCTAGTGTCGTCTTGTGATGACGCGTTTCGTGCTTCATTTCTCTGGGACGGCTCCTCTGGCTTCGTAACTTCCTAATATCGCGCCAACAGTTCGTAGAATGGTGTTGTACCCGCAACCGTTTTTACACTGGACACATTGTACTGCACACAGCATCCGCGCGTTGCAAGGTTCGTTAATTGATCGATAAGTCAGCCTTTCTTCAAATCCACCAGGAGTAAACTACAAGAAAATCTGTTCCTATAATGGGCTTTGTCACGTCCGTGATCACGAACAATCGTCGCAGCCCAAGGTTTAACGTCATTGTTCTCTGTGTTATATGTGGATTATCGTTTCGTTCGCTGCGGAAAGCTCGTAAGACGATTTTTGTCGCGGTCCGCAAATCATGCTCCGCGGATACACGCACAAATCTATACCCGTGTCAATCAAAAAATTTTTCTTTATTTTAATATCTGTCACGAAAAGGCGACGCGTCAGATAGCCTGAATTGTGTGCCGCCATCAACAATGGGCCACCGCGTTTCCCTGCTACTGCATAGAGCAAAGGGTATCGTGTCGCTTCCTCGCCGAAACGCTAGTGGTAATAGCACGGACCACCAGCCGCGTGCTCACGATTCCGCAAATGCGATCGCGATCGCCGCGAATCCAGTCTCTGCCACCACGAAAATGGTCTTTGCCACCACGATAACCGTCACTCCTTGCGTCTTGAAGCGCTTCGATGAATCTCCGAATAGCCGTCATTTTCTGTTACAAAGTTAACTACAACTGTGCGATTTGTAGATTGAATTTTGCTTCGGTCGCAGCAATGCTATCTCGAGTTTCGACTCGCGGCGTCGGAAGTTGTCTTCGCGACCTGGAATGCAGGCGCACGGGTAGCCTCGATGAGGCTACTCGCATCAGCTATCTCCGCCAGCTGCTGGTGCCTCCGGTTCGCGCTACAAGATGCAGTTGGATATGTACGGACAAATGGGACAGCTATACCGTACGCAATACTCCATCCCCGACGATGCTTCCGGCAAGGCCTCCAAGAAGTTTTAAAAATTGTGAGGGTTTTTGGTCCCCGATTTCCTCGTGCAGGAGTCTACGAGTCTCATGCTCCTGGGAGAGGCTGAGTGGTGCTGAGCGGCATGAGCCACTTAATTAAATCCGCTTTTAATGTCTCATACGCGTGCTCCGCAGGCGGATTCATAATGATATCGCGGACCTCGGCGGTGTATCGCGGGCTAATCGTTGTCAATGCGTAACCGAACTTCGTCGCATCGACAGTGATCCCGGCGGCTTGAAAGATCGACTATCTTGAACCAAAGTTCTGGATCTGCGGATGTAAATTCTGGCATCTTCATGACTATACAGCTCACCTGCGCGCCCGGCGTGAAAAAACCTGTACCGTCGACCATCGTCTGACCGGCCGCCGCACGCGAATCCACCAGCTGCAGACGCTATCACTCGAACGCCTGTCTTTTCAATTCTAGCTGTCGTCCCTGTTCGTTAATACTCCGCTGCTATTTCATCGGTGACGAGGTCGATGGATTCTCCTTGTGCGTCATCACCATTGTTTCTTGCATGTTCACTGCTGATTTGTTCATGTTCACTCCGACCGGATACCTTGATGAGTTCGCCACGATGCGCGCAAAGGAAAAATGCAAAATTATTGTATCGTGGTATGACGGAGTCACCACTTTGGAGATCTTATCGTGATGTATTGGATAGTGATAAGGTCACAGGATATAGTCAGCGCTAAGAAAAAACTCCGTTCCTGATAAAAGAAACACATATCTTTGTTTCGAGCCTAGACGGATTTTACAAGCACTGCCCTGAGCGAGCGCCGGCGAAAGAGTGTCGATTCCCTCTCGCATGCTCGACCTCACACTCAGAGAAAAATTATTTGTTTTTCGGTTGTTCTAGAAGGTTCCGAAGTTACAATTTTAAAAGAATTCTTCTTTGGCTCATTCTACCTAATTTTCTCAAGGTGCAACGGTTGCCTCTCCCAACGGATTACAGCATGTGCATTATTGCACTTTACTGTAATATCGGATTTTAAATGTCTACCGAGATTTTATCCGCAAATGAGATAAATCTGTCGCCAATTATTCCTCGCTTTCGCTACCGCTGTTTACATCGTATCCCGTCTCGTATCTGTTTCTCTGTGTTATCCTTTTTTCTAACTCGAACAGCTGAGCAGGTCTCCCATATTCGCGAATATTCTCTCGCGATCTCGAGAACACGATATTTTCTCCCGATGAAAATTAAATCTTTTTTGAATGCATTTTTTAGTTGGAATAATGGCGATATAACCGCCACAGGTTATAATATTATTTTTAACAGAATATCATTCAATGCAAATTTCGTTTAAGTTTAATGTCTCATTTGAAAGTATTGGATGCGTATGAAAATTGTATATTATTATTTACCAAATACTGGAAAAACCAACATAGCGTTTATATATTGCGATAACTTAGATTAGAGTTTAGAGACTTAGGATTTAGAGATTTATTAATTTTTAAAAATATTTGTAAGGGATAAAAACGTGATTATAGCGAGAAAGGAGGTTCCTCGAATTCATTCATAAACTTCGTTCGTAACCAACGTGTACACTTTATTATTCTCGGCCGTACGTAACGCCTGTTCGTCAAGATGGCTCTTGTGATGGCTTCCCGATGCCTTTCCCGTGTTCTTCCCGGTGTCGGGGGCCTCGCTCGGCCTGCGCACTTTGTTCGACACGCCGCGCCGGAAACGGAATCATCCGCATATACGCTGCAGCGCTACGGGCCCGGTGGTTAGACCGCGCGATTCGAACGAGCCGGTGACTGAATTGCCTTACAACTCGGTCAGCCTAACCGTTAATCGTCCTGATTAAGTAGGGGGCACGAAATAAGCAGAACTAAAAATTTATAAAAGTGATTTAACAACTCCTTAAACAAAATATTCGACCGCAGGCGGTAAACGTAAACAAATAAAATATGAAATAAACATATCAATGGCATTTACAGGTGCTTACGTTGGTTGTGTGCGAGCAATATATTTAGATAAGTAATAGGTTTGGTTATCAATGAAGTATAGTCTTCTACGCTTTCTCTTTTCGGCTTTGTCCATGGTCGGATGTTAACTGCCGCCCATGTACCACGATACGGCATTTGCGATAATTGGAACCCTTCGGGGTCTTTCACTACGTAACGATCGTTTCTAAGTATTCGGTCAATTTCATACGATCTTTTGAAACGCGCTAACAAAATTTCTTATCATGACCTTATCGCCTATTAGATATTTTTTAGGCCTTATGCCTGCGTAAACACGTTTGTTAGTGTCTTGAATTCGCGTCTTGATTTGCTTATCCGTTCGTGCGCGTAAATTAGGTAGGTCGCAAGGTCGAAATCTCCAGCAACTTCTAACGCGTCACGTAACTCATCAATTATTTCTCCTCGTTAATGTACTCCGAAGAGTAGCATCCTCAGAGACTCATTCGTGGCTATCGATACAGTATTGTTACACATAAATTCGACATCTCTAAGTACATTATACCATGGAATATTTCACTCGTCTGCTAACTTAGCGATCATGGGCAGAATGGTACGGTTAAACCTCTCTACTTGGCCATTCGCTTGAGGCGAAGTGGTGGCAACTTTAATATGCTGTATGTTGTGTTCTTTTATAAATTCTTCAAATTCACGAGATGTAAAGCAACTGCCTCGATCAGAAATGAGACGTAAGGGTCGACTATAATGTTTGAAATATGATTTAAGACATTTTATAATCTCCGCGACATTTGTGGTTTTAGTGTCATATAGTTTCACATATTTAATAAACGCATCGACAATTAATAAGATATAACGATTCTATGGGAATGCGACCTGGATGTAGATGCTAAATGATCGACATGTAAAATGAAAAATGGCTTATCGTCTTTTGAGATGCTATGCAGTAATTCCTCAGGTCTCCCTACATTCGAGACAAAAGCAACACATTTTAAACAATTTTTCAAGTGATTTTCGACTTTTGACTTCATTTCCGAGAGCCAATAACTGTTCCTGATATTGTGTACCGTTTTGACAACCCCTACATGGTCCATTTCGTTGTGGTATTTATGTATAACACTTGTTTCAAACGCAGTCGGTATATAAAAGAGAATTTGTCCCTGATGCTTCCTATAAACCAATCCATTCTTCATTTCGAACAACTTACTCTCGGCGCGTTCTAATTCCGTTCGAATTCTAATAATTTCGGGGTCTTCGCTTTGACACAACGCAAAGTTTCGATCGAGGAAATTATCCTCGATTACGAATATTTGTCGGCTTAAGGCGTCTACGTGGCATACGTGTGCCAGACCTATGCTCCAGCGAGTAGTTTTAACTTTGCATTTCCATTACAACACGCGATTCAGGGATATTTGTTTCCTTTTTATTTAAAGTTAAACTTAGCGTTTGACAATCCGTAACAATCTTGAATTTCAAGCCCAGTAAATATGTACGAAATCGGCGAAGTGCGTAAATTACCGATAGCGTCTCCAATTCGAAGCTATGATACTTAGATTCCGTTGTTCTTTTGAAGAAATAGAATATTGGATGAAGCCTTTTATCTCCTTTTCTTTGCAATAAAATCGCTTTGAAGCATGCTGTGCTCGCATCACAGTGCAGCTCGGTTTTATCACGAAAAGAGTATATGCTAAGTATCGGGGCATTCGTTAATCGATCGTTACGAATGCTTGCCTTTCGAGCTCATTAAATCGGAAATCTATGTTTTTTCTGACCAAATCATACAGAGGTTTGGCTATGATCGAGAAGTTCTCTATGAATTTCCTAAAATAGGAATACAGCCCTAAAAAACTTTATACATTCCGAGTGTTTCGCGGAGCCGGGAATTTCGAAATCGCTTCGAGACCTTGCTTCGTCGGTCGGATTCCTTCACCCGTTATTGTATAACCTAAATAATCTAATCTGATCTAGAAAAATTGATATTTATCCAATCGCAATTCTAGACGATTCGCGACAAGTAAGTCGAAGACTTTCTCTAATACGTGAAAATGATGTTCGATCGTTTCGGTCGCGATAAGAAAATCGTCCAGATACATCGAAACTTCGCCCGCCTTAATTAGATCCCTAAATATCTCCGTGACGTAGCGTTGGAATTTAAGTGGGGCCATCCTAACCTATTCATATTGTTCTAGCGGTGTAATGAACGAGTATATTTCACCGAATCTTCGTGCATTTTAATATCGAATCTTTTAAATCAAGAATGGTAAAATATTTTTTTTTTCCTACTAACACGTCCAATTGATCCTCAATCAATGGGATCGGAAAATTATCGCGTAATGTAATCTTATTTAGCGCTCAGAAATCCACACACATTCGCGTTTTGCCGTTTTTCTTTTTCGTCAGGACGATCGGTGAAGCGTATTCTGACGTGCTCTTTCGAATAATACCTTTTTCAATAAGTTCGTTCAGAATTTTATTTAGTTTAGCTTTCTCATCGTACGAAAGTCTGTGTGATGTACACAAAAACGGTTTATCACCTGAAAGTATAAGTTTCATTATATTTCCTACCTCGGAGTTTAGTGGCTTCTGCACGTTTACGTATCGCTTCGTGAATAAATTATACGCTCGCGTTTTTACCTCTTTTGAAAGGTCAAACGCATTTTTTTCGCAGGTGGGTGAGTATCACTCGCTTCTAACTTGATATTCATAATGTTGTCGATTATCTTTTCCGTTTTCCCCTCACTATTTAAAGTTAGTTTCGCTAATTTTATGAAATCTCGGTCGGTCGAAGGACTAACAAGGCCTTCATCGTATCCGGCATTACACGTAACGTAATTTTATATTCTCTGTGGTCGATTGCAACCGTTGCTTCTATGCGACCTATTATTTCCAACCCGCTGCCATTTACACCATAGAATCGATCAGAACTCGAATCACGAACTATACACTTGCGTGGAATGTGACTTTCTTTAACACGAAGCAAATTGAACTTCCCGCGATCTATTAACGCGATAAAATCTATGCTACAATAGTTATCGTCGTGATTCATGCATAATTGTACTTTATACCGAAAATCGTCGTCTTCTTGCTGTCCTTGTGTTTCTCAGTTGACGTCTTCTAACGGGAAGTTGCACTGGTTTGCTCGATGGCCGAATTTTCCACACTTAAAGCACGAACCTCGTTCTCTTTGGGCTTATTACAATCGGCGGCGATGTACTCTACCTCGTTGCAGTTGTAGCATTTTCGTGAAGTTGCGATGTTTCCGCTTGTTTCCTTTGGCTTCTGTTGTTTTTTGTCCTTTTCCTTGGCCGGATCCACGCGGCGTTGTAGTAACGATTTAGCGTGTGTCCGGGGACCGGGATATCGACGAATGCGGTCAACATCGCTTCCACTCACTCGTAACTGTACTTTGGCTTGGGTGCGTAATTCTTAACAGGGAATACCTTCGATAGCATAGCTAATGGTTTCGGCACTTTCTACTGGTATTCGATTTGCAAGCGTCATTTTGTCATGAAGGTAAAAGTCTCATTCGTTTTCTACACCTTCGATTCCAACTCGCGTAAGGTTAATTGATCTCGTTGTCGTCCGTATGTTTTCTTTAACTCGCTCAGGAGATTGTCACAGGTCAACTCGATACAATCAGTTCTCGAATGATACCACTTCAACCGAATGATACCTCTTCCAGACAATCTACTGCATAATAATGCTTTCGCTTAGTGGCTATTTAACTCGTAGGTGGATAACAGCATCCGAAGTCCAACTCACGTCCATCGAACTCGTCAATCATATCCTTAAGTTCTTGCCATTTCTTCACTACGATTCTGCGAGGAGTGCTCGCCTCGATTCTGGGTATCGTCTTTAATAATACTACTTCTCTTCTTAATACGAGGCATGTCCAGAAAGTAAGTGTACTGAGGCTCTCACGGCCGGAGGGATTTTTTTTTCGACATGTTGGCTACATTGCCGTGTAGCCTGATTCCTCCCCTCCGCAACGAGATCGGTCCGAGGTCAGTACGTTGAAAACTGTCGACGCGACAAGAGGTTTCGTGAAAAATGTCAATCCAATCTCCCGCCAAGTGCGAAATACGCAGCGTCATCCGTTATCTCGTTTGGAAGGGAAAAACTCCGGTTGAGGTTTATAATGAGATAAAAACTGCATATGGTGATAAAGGTATGAATCGTACGAGTGTGTTCAAGTGGTGTCGCGAGTTTAAAAACGGTCGTACGTCTGTGCATGATGATCAGAGAAGCGGAAGACCTTCAATTCTGACTGACGACATTGTGGAAAAAATCGAAAATGCGCTCCGTGACGATCGCAGATTGACTGTGGATGAACTTTCTGCGATGTTTCCGCAAATCTCCAGATCTCTGCTACATGAAACCATCACAGAAACCCTCGGATATCGGAAACTATCCGCGAGGTGGGTCCCAAAACAGCTGACAGACCAACACAAGTTGAATCGAGTGGAGGCCGGGCAAGAGTTTTTGAGACGCTACAAACTCCATGGAGATGAATTTCTCCGTTCCATCGTTACTGGAGATGAAACTTGGGTGGAAAAAAGTTTTCAACCGACGAGGAGGTGAAGGGGGAGGTGGAGAAGTGGACGAAGGGGTTGGCGGGAAACTATTTCGAGGAAGGCATCAAAAAATTAATACCCCGGTTCACCACCTGCATTGAGAGGAATGGTGACTATGTCGAAAAATAACTTACATATGTACTAATGTAACCAGATCATGTTTTGGTTCAAATAAAAATTTTTGCAACCTACAAAAATTCAGTACACTTACTTTCTGGACATGCCTCGTAATTCGGTTTTGCGTTCTGTGAGTTCCTTCTCTCTTCGTAACAAGATAACTTCACGTAAAATGTGAGACGGAGTGGCGTGGGTGCTTGTGGTCTCCAGTGGTCTCCTAATTTCGTTAACTCCCTGTGGGAAATTAGCGGCGGTTTAAATAGTCGACGCCCCTGGCGTCGGTTTCGTCCGCAGCGACCTCCGACATTAGTCCTTCTGGGAGATAAAGTTACATAACATAAAAACGTAAAAGTACATAAGATCACGTAACATAAACGATCATTCCTCAACATAATGTTCTCGATCAGCACATAACCATAAATACCGAATCAATCATCGACATGAGAATAGGCACAAAATAGACATAAAATCCATAAGTTCATGAGACATCCATCGAACGTTCACGATTTCCCTTCTTCCGCATATAGTTATAACCGCATTCTGTTCAAATTCCTTAAATTCTTAAAATGTCTGTGGGATGCACAAACGCGGTTAACGCACGGCCATAACCAAACAGCTTGCACTGGCCGGGTCCTCGATCCGACGTCAATCCGGTGCGAATAATCTCACTTCTGACTGTGTAAGGGATAAAGACGTTATAACGAAAAGGGAGGATGAATTCCTCGAATTCATTTACAAACTTCGTTCGTAACCAACGTGTACACTTTATTATTCTCGTACATAACACCTGTTCGTCAAGATGGCTCTTGTTCCCGACGCCTTTCCCGCGTTCTTCCCGGTGTCGGGAACCTCGCTCGGCCTGCGTAGTTCGTCCGACACGCCGCGCCATCGGAAACATTCGCATATACAGTGTAGCGTTACGAGCCCGGTGATTAGACCGCGCGATTCGAACGGGCTGGTGACTGAATTGCCTTACAGACTTTTTAATTTATATATATTTTATTTAAATATATTTATTTAAATATAATTTATAATATCTTTTATTTAAATATATTTTATATTTTATATTGTAAGTTCATAACCGAATTTGTTAACATTAAAAATGACCCGATCGGATACGAAATGTTTGTTATAGACAATTATTTTTATTTATAATTGAACTATTTGTATTATTCAAAAAAATATTTATATTAGGCTTCTAGTCCTCTTTTATATTATTATTTAATTTTATTGAGCCTTTTGATATATTGTTTTGATTTATTACACGCAAGGCGAAATGATGCGTAATAACTCTAATTTTACTTTTCATTAAAACATTTTTTGATACAGATACGTGCAATCTTTTGAAAAATTCTATTAATCTGATAAAATTAAGTGTTAATATTAGAATTTGTATTAAATTTCTGAAATCATGCTTTAGATTAAACCTGGTTCCACCACACTTATCAAAATATACAAATACTAATAATATTTCTATGTATAACAGATCTTCGTACAAAAAATTAGCGACGAATCTACTGAATAATGTGAGAGCAATCATGCGCTTAGAAATTAAAGATGCATACTAACATTTACATAAGATTGGGGATTTATAATATTATTAACATTATCTCTGATTTGCCATCTATTTGTTTTTAAATATCAAGATTACATTAACAATTTTTATTTTACGAAAAAACGTATAAAATTAACAAAAAAATAGATTGGTTAATGTTAAAAAAGTCTAAACTAATAAAATCAAAAATTAAACCCATTACACATACTTTTGTGGCTCCTAATAACTCTGCTGTATTCATCAATAACTCTGTTTATAATATTGAGAAAGTATGTATTCTACTTGATGAATTTAATGACGTTTCTGCTTTGAATACACTCCAAGATAAGTGGTTTATTAATTTGACATTAACATTCCTAAAGAAGTCCAGTTTCTTTTACAATTAGATGAAGACTTTGGGCTTCCTATTAACAATAACAACATTGAAATAACAGTAGTGAAATTTATTAAACATATAGAAAGTAATATTGCAGACCGTCCGAAAAATATAGATAGAGTTAATTTTGTCAGAAACAATACTATTCTTCATAGATTTCAAAAGGATTTCTCACATTTAAACCCCAGAAAAATTAATTAATGGTTGTTTGATGTTAACAAAAAAATTTGTTAATGATCACCCTAATATTCTCATTACAAAGGCTAATAAGGGGAATATTATCGTTGTCCTTGAAAAGGATCACCATATTTCGAATATGGAGGAGATTTTCTTGGACAAACACATTTATGAATTAATTGATAAAGATCCTATTAAAAAAATCACTAATGATTCACGGGAATTGCTCGTCAGGAAAAAAGATGGTTTGATTGACACATATCGTAAATTACTTTCCACTGATAGGAATACACAATAGAGCGTATGGTTTAATCAAAATCCATAAACCAAGCAACCCATTAAGAATAATCGTATCTTCTATTAATAGTCCATTATTTCCTTTCTTCATATTTACATAACGTAATCCATGAGAATATACCGGAGGCGCCTAGTTACATTAAGAATAGTTTCCATTTGGTTGACAAACTAATGGATTTCAGTTCGATCCTAACTACGTACTCGTTTCTCTTGATGTTATATTTTTGTTTAATAATGCTCCTAGATTTGGCACTGGATAGTATTAATAGAAGATGGGATTACATCTCTGAGAAAACTAACATTCATTACATGAATTTTTGATAGCTGTTAGGTTAATTTTAAATTCCACAGTTTTTACTTACAACAATAAATTTTATAAACAGATTTTTGGTTTCCCAATGGGCTCACCATTATCTCCGATTATTGCAGACATTGTAATGACCTAGAGGCACTAACAATTGAAAAATTAGTAGACCTTTTGTTTTATTTTCGATATGTGGACATTATCTTGGCGACCCCATTTGACAGAATTCAGGAGATTTCAAATATTTTTAACTCCTTGCATACAAGAATACAATTTACGATGGAGATTGGCAATTGTGGAAAAATAAATTTTCTTGATACAACAATTATCATAGAAAATCAAAGAATCATTTTTGACAGATATCAAAAGACAACTTTTTCTAGCAGATTCCTTATTTTTATTCGCATCGCCTTCTTTACTATAAATTAGGCATTGTCTGTGATTGACAGAATAGTAAAATCCTTGTTTTTATCAAAAGAACTTAAATGCTATCTACACATTACTAAATAACGACTATTTTCTTTCTTTCGTTTTTCTAAATAATAATACAATAATAATACACATGATATTCATCTACAAGTAAAAGAAAAATATTTTACAATTCCTTATGTGAAATCTATATCTGAAAGCTTCCTACTTTTAACTATGAAATTTCACTGCAAATTGGCTTTTACTATTCTTAATATGTTAAAAGGATTTATAAGAAGAGGAAAGGATTAATTGGATAAACTTTCGAATCAAAATATAGCCTACAAAATTTCATGTGATGATTGTGATGCAAGCTATGTCGATCAAACCAAAAGACAGCTAAAAACCAGAATACATGAACACATCTCAGATATAAGGAAAAAACAGATACTCTTACAGTGGTAATTGACCATCGTATTAATTACAACCACAATTTCAAATGGAAGGACATTAAAATATTGTATCAAGAACTATCCTACATTAAAAGACTTATATCTGAGATGGTATATATTAAAAGACAAAGACAGGGATTCAATAGACAAGTAGAAACAGAATCTTTGCCAGAACCATATCTACAACATTCAACCAAATCATACAACATTCCCCTTCATAATCTCTTTCCTTCTTATTTTGTTACCTCTTTCCACATTTCCTTCTCTATATCCCTTCCAATCTTTCCATTTTCATACTGATCTTTGTTTCCTTGAGATTGTCTCATATCATACTGTCTTTCATTAAGAAACACATACTTTCATTTTTAATTTGCTCCAATATTTTTATTAAAATGACTATCTTTTCTGCTGTTTCATTAATCAAGATATTTATATTATATTTTTTGGCATTTATACGGTAATTTATTTGTTAATAAGTTATAAAACTATTTTTAACAGAATATCGTTCGATGCAAATTTCGTTTAATGATTCATTTGGAAGTATTGGATGCGTATGATTGTATATTATTATTTACCAAATACTGGAAGGACCAACACAGTGTTTATATATTGCGATAACTTAGGGTTTAGAGACATTATCAATTTTTTTAAATACTGCAGACCTTTTAATTTATGTCTTTTTATTTAGATATATTTTATATTTTATTTTGTAAGTAAATTCATAACCAAATTTGTTAATATTGAAAATGATCCGATTGGATACGAAACGTTTGTTATAAACCATAGTTTTTGTTTATGATTTAACTATTTATATTATTAAAAAAATTTTTATATTAAACTTGTAGCCCTCTTTTATATTATTATTTAATTTTATTGAGCCTTTTGACATATTCTTTTAATATATTGTGTTATTTTAGATGCAACAACTACAATGATGTTTATATTTACACCGATTAATTGATACACATATTAAAAACAACACAGGCCAACATGAATTTTGACATAGATAATATATAATTTCGAAGGCATGCTAAAATCAAATCCATAACTCAAATTGCTCCATTACATCAGGTTTTCGAGATATTCTGACCTAAAAATGCCCAAAATGAGTATTTTTGGAATTTTAGGGTTAGAACATCTTGGAACGTAATGGAGCAATTTGAACTATGGATTTATTTTGCCAGAAATCTTCAAAATTATATACTAATCTTTTTTGTCTATATAATCGGTGTATATTAAGCCATTATTATTAGAAACATTCTTCCAAATATATTCCAATTAGATACTATAATTATATCTTTATCTAATATATCTTTATAATATAGCTGCGATTACATTCCAGATTTTACTATAAGTAATATTAATCACAGATATATCAGGAAAAACGTCAGAATATATTTCGTTTAAACTTGAAATAGAGAAGAGGGTATGAATTCAAATATCAATAACAGCTATGCAATAGATCGGTAACTCTATTTCCTTATTTCAAACAGGTAGGCCGCGAAACTCTCATGACTTGTCAGGATTTGGATCGTCCTGTTGGTCAGACTATCACAGGTCCCGCCCATGCACACTTCTAGCCTAACAGCAAACGCCTCTCTTACTGCTTGTTCTATCAAAGCGGATTTTGTTGAAATTACTAAAAGAATATTTATTTTGTGGCAATCAAATTTCACATTGTTATTTATAAAACGTAAATAATCAAATCATCGACTATTTGTGAATAATTTTCCTTTTTTGATATCATTACTATATCTTTCTTTTCAATGTACTTTAACGCAAAAAATAATTCTTTTTGTTATTGATACTTTTATTTTTCCGGTTCAATTTATTATTTACTGATTCCGCATATCTATATTCTTGTCTTATTAACTACAATTAATTATTGAAAAACGCATTGCATCGCCGCGCCAAGATTTGAACCTACGATCCCTAGAACGATAATCTAATACGCTTACGCTAATCGCACGCTTGTGATCGAGTCATTGTTAACGTTCTTGTACCTCCTACTATCACCGTTCTTAATTTCATGCTTCTGCTGACAGTTTAATATTGTTAATACTTGAAGAGATTATATGAAAACGAAATAATACGCTAGTATTTATTCATTTAGTTAGGAAATGGTAATGACGAACCTTTGTCTCGAGAAATCGTCCAATCGGGCGTGTTTCGTCTCGTTGTGATCTGAGTGTTGCATGTTTTATTTTTACTACTAATAACAATTTTCAAATTACAATTTATTACAATAATAATTATTAAATAATTTGATAATTATTATCAAATTAGTTAGAAATATCTTCTTCACATAATTTGATAATAATTACCGAATATAATTAATATTATCAAATGATTTGGTTTTAAGTATTAAATCATTTAGTTGAATCAACTAAATGAGAATTTTAGCTTTCTAAATATTTAGTAATTATTACCAAACGGTTAGTTACTATTATGTTTGATTTTAATTATTAAATATTACACCAATATACTCAATAAAATACATTTAGTAGATATTATCAGATTTTTTTCTCAGTGACATATCAAATAAAATAATAATAAGAAAAAAGTATTTAGTCAATGGAAATTAACACTTTGTTGAAATAACTAGTTATTTATATACGATACTCAAATGTTTCATTTGAATGACTTCATATTATTTTTGCATTCACATGTTTTCTTATATAATAGATGAAATTATTGATTAAAAATTGACAAGATCAAAACATGTAGTAGACTCAAAAAAAGAAAGAAATATGACCAAAATCAATTTTAATCAATAATAATAATAATAATTTGTTTCAAATGTACATTTATTATTACTACACATTGTATATTTGTTATTGAAAATATTACTGAAAAGTGTAGTAAAGGGATTGATTATATCAAATGTCTTGTTGTTATTATTATGAAATATACTCTATTACACTTTTCAGTAATATTTTTAATAAGATGGATGTGTTTAATATCCAATGTGTAGTAATAATAAATGTACATTTGAAATAAATTAATAAATATTATACTGATTAAAACTAATTTTGTTTATACTTCACTTTCTTTTTATGAGTTAACATGTTTTGATCTTATCAATTTTTAATCAGTATTATCTATTATATAACAAACATGGTCACGCAAAAATAATATAAGTAAAGCAAGATATATGATTAATGCACCAATTTTTTATTCAATTAAACTTAACTGTAGTTAACAAATACTTCTACTTAACAAATTGTTCAATGCTAGTTAACGAAAATGATACAATTTTATTTAGTTAACAGAACTACTATCATTTGGAAATCTTTGAAAAAATCAGTTAACCGCATCATATAAAATGACACGTTAATTTTTATTACGTGTATTTATAAATAAAGACAATTTACATAAAACAAAATGATGAGATTGCTTTAAACCATTTGTAAAAATGGACGAAAAATATGCTTATCTCCCCTAACAGTTAATAAATAATCATAAAGTGATAAAAGGCACATTAAGTGCCTTTATTCAATGCGCATGAGCAATTCATTTTCACTTACACATACCTTTTATAATTATTTACTAACTGTTAAGGAGGATAAGCACAGATTTCGTCCATTTTTATAAACGTTTTAAAGCAATCTTGTCATTTTGTTTTATCCAAATTGTATTTATTTATAAAATGACATGTAATAAAAATTAACGTATCATTTCTCGCTTCTAACGTCACGTTTCAATATGGCTGTGGTGACTACTCAGAAGCCTTAATTGAAGTATATAAGAGGCTTAAATATTTAATTATTTTAACGGTATATACATTTTGGAAGAAATATTTTTCAGAAAAAACAATAATTGTTTATTGGAAAGTAAGGTTGTTAACATGTTATCAACAATTTTGGACTAATGCGTAAATAACTTTTTAATAATGTCAAATCAATATTTATTTAGTCACAATAAACTATTTAAATTTACAAAACTACTAAGTAATTCTGATTATAAATATTTTTTCAAATGACTGAATAACGTACGTTAAACCAAACAGAGTTAATTTTATTTTGAAAATAAACTAGAGTTCAATTAATACTATTTATAATCAAAATTACTTATAGACCAGTGCAGTTAGCTCGAAAAGACATGGAAATGGTGAAAAATTAAAAACAGGTCGCCGCTAGGTGGAATCGGTAAAAAATAATGAAACGAATGATATATCCAAAATTCAAGCATTTTGTAGTGGGGGAAGGGGGTTGTGGGGGGGTATTTAGGGGGTAAGAGTGGTTTTTCGCTATTTCCGGCGAAACTATGCCTCCGATCGGAAAATGTTGTGTGGCAATGTTGTAGATATTGAAAAGATCTACAACTTTTGTATATATAATTTTTGCACATAACCTCAAAATTTTTGAGATAAATTGAAAAAACCGGTTTTTTCGTTTTTATTTTTTTTCTTGCAAAAAACTTTTTTTTTTCACCATATTTGATGGAAACGTACCTTTTTATGGTCCAAACAAGCTGTAATTTTTCGGAATAAAAATATTAATTTTTAATCGAAAAAATGAATATTTTTATTCCGAAAAATTACAGCTTGTTTGGACCATAAAAAGGTACGTTTCCATCAAATATGGTGAAAAAAAAAAGTTTTTTGCACGAAAAAAAATAAAAACGAAAAAACCGGTTTTTTCAATTTATCTCAAAAATTTTGAGGTTATGTGCAAAAATTATATATACAAAAGTTGTAGATCTTTTCAATATCTACAACATTGCCACACAACATTTTCCGATCGGAGGCATAGTTTCGCCGGAAATAGCGAAAAACCACTCTTACCCCCTAAAAACCCCCCCACAACCCCCTTCCCCCACTACAAAATGCTTGAATTTTGGATATATCATTCGTCTTTTACCGATACATTATTAATACATTATTTTTTACCGATTACACCTAGTGGCGACCTGTTCTTAATTTTTCACCTACATTATGCTATCTGCACTGGTCTATTAATAGTTTTGGAAAGATGTTTATATTATTAATTAAATAAACATTTTTTTGACATTGTTAATATTGTTTACGCATTAGTAAACTAAAATTGTTGATTCAACATATTAATGACCTTTTTTTTTTTTTTTTGTTGGTATCGGAGGGGAAATGCCTGACGCATACCCCAGGTCTCGAGGGAGAGCCCGGGGTTATGTGGGGCTTGCACCCACTAAAACCCCTCCGGGTGTCCTTACCATGCCATAATTGAGGGACTCCCAGGAACGCGTGCAGCATACTTCTGGGAGCCCCTCTGGCCAATCGGCTTGGTGCCGATATCTTATTCCCGCCCAGGGATTTTGAACGTCGAAAGACGACGACCCCGGGCGGTGCAAAGGCACTGACTGCCCATTTTCTGGCGCAGGGGGGACACCACCCCCTGCGCCTGCCCCCTTGGTTGTTGTTGGGGGGCGGGAGTTGGGAACCTCGGCCCCCGCCGGGATCCCCAGCCCCCCAAGGGGCTCCAATCTCTAGAGTTTGGCGCCCCTCGTGCCTTGGCGCCGCGAGAGGTCCTCACGGCGCACCCCACGCGCGCGGCGATGCAGGGCTACCGGCCCGGGCGCGAATACGTCGCGGCCGGGAGATGATGAGCCGCTGCACCCCGCGCGCGCGTAGGGTCAGCCTGTTTCCGGCGGCGGTTCGACCCTAGGGTCGGCTAACCGCCGCCGCTTCACAGCGCCCCGTGTCCGAGACCCGGGGCCGTCGCTGATGGTGGTGGCGGCGGAGGTGGAGGGTGACATATTAATGACCTTACTTTTCTACAAACAATTAAATTGTATTTTATGAAAAATGTTTCTTCCAAAATTTTTATACACAATTAAAGTAACTAAATTTAAGCTTCTCATGTATTTCAATTAATAATATATTAGGTCAATCTTATCTAAGAATTCATCTATATTATGTAAAATATATACTTATTTGACAAATTTGGTTGTTTTAAATATGTGTATATAATTTACAAAAACATTATTTCATATAATAAAGGTATAGTTTCATTCAAACAAATCCTCGCATCTAAAATAATAAAATATATCTCATAAAAACGCATTTAGTTGACTCCTATCCAAATAAATATAATGACGCTGATATAACTGATTTATTTTAAAGACTAAACGATAAGTCAGTCTCGTGCCAAATGCATTTTGTTGAGGCATATTGGAACAATATTTAATCAGTAAAACCAAACATAATAACTAACCGTGTAATAATTACTAAATATTTAGAAAGCTAAAATTCTCGTTTAATTGATTCAACTAAATATTTTAATTGATTCATACTAAATGATTTAGTAAACTTAAAACCAAATCATTTGATAATATTAATTAAATATTTTGTAATTATTATCCAATTATGTGAAGAAGATATTTCTAAAACTGATTTGATAATAATTATTAAATTATTTAATAATTATTAGGTGTTGGAATTAATTCCGTAGCGTTTTTTTAATGAAAGAATGTTATTTATTTCACATGAGCATTAAAAAATACATTAATGAAAGTACTTCCCATCACTTTCTACTACTTTTGACCATCTTTCTGGCAGTACATGAATCCCGCGTCGGAAAAACGACATGTCTTTTGAGGCTATCCAAGAATCGATCCATTTTTGAGCTTCTTCGTAAGAATGAAAGCGCCGGTCAGCTAGGCCATGTGCCATCGAACGGAATAGGTGAAAATCGGAAGGAGCTATGTCAGGTGAATACAGCGGGTGGGGTAGAACTTCCCATTTAAGCGTTTCCAGGTAGGTTTTTACTGGTTTTGCAACATGAGGCCGAGCGTTGTCATGTAACAAAATCACTTTGTCATGTCTTTGCGCTTATAGCGGCCGTTTTTCTTTTAAGGCTCGACTCAAACGCATCAATTGAAGTCGATAGCGATCCCCCGTGATAGTCTCGTTCGGTTTAAGCAGTTCATAATAAATTACACCCTGCTGATCCCACCAAATACAGAGAAGAAGCCATGGATATTTGGTTTTGCGGACGATGTGGATGCATGGCCGGGCTTACCCCACGATTTTCTACGCTTTGGATTATCGTAGTGTATCCACTTTTCATCGCCAGTCACGATACGGTGCAAAAAACCTTTTCTTTTCTGCCGTTGAAGCAGTAGTTCACACGTGCCAAAACGTCGTTCGACGTCTCTCGGCTTCAATTCATACGGCACCCAATGTCCTTGCTTCTGGATCATTCCTAACCCTTTTAAACGTTTTGAAACAGTTGACTCATCAACTTGTAATATTTTTCCAAGTTCTGATAGCGTCTGAGATGGGTCTTCATCGAGTAATTGCTCTAATTCTTTGTCTTCAAATTTTTTCGGTGCGCCAGAACGTTCTTTATCCTCAAGTTCAAAATCATTATTTTTGAAGCGTCGAAACCAGTCTCTGCATGTCGTATCCGACAGAGCATTGTCACCATAAGTCTGAACAAGAATTCTATGCGCTTCAGCTGCAGATTTCTTTTGAATAAAGTAGTGTAATAAAATTCCCCGCAAATACACTTTATTCGGCACAAATTTTGACATATTCAATGAATTATACAGTGTTGTTATTTATGATTTCAAGAAAGGTTATGTACGGCAAATGACGTCCTATGATAGATGTTTACAATGTATACAGAACTATAGGTAACAACGAAATAGTGTACGAATTTGTGCCATCTCTTGTAAAAGAAGCTACGAATTAATTCCAACACCTAATATTAATAAATAATTTAAAAAATTGTTATTAAATTAATAGTAAAAATAAAACATGTAATACTCAAATCACAAACGAAACATGCCTTCCATGATCGGACAATCTCTCGAGACAGAGGATAATCGTTTTGTTATCCTTTCCCAACTAATAATAAGTCAATAAATACCAGCGTTTATTATCGTTCATTTCCATATAATCTCTTCAAATATTAATATTATTAACCGTACGAAGATAGAAAGCCAATGCGAGCACAGGTTGTTAGTGTGTAAAAATACAATATATTCCGAAATGAAATAGAATTACAGACGTTTCATCCCTTATTATTGGGTCATCTTTAATGTAGATTTGAAAAAGGTAATTGAGAAAATTTAAACATATAATGTTCGCTTACTATTTCGTCAATAGATAAAATATAAAAATTGTCTGTCGTATTTAACTGGATACTCAAACAATTACATTATCTGCAATAACATGAAAAATAATAAAAGACTTAAAATACTAATACAAATATTAAAAAAACTGGATAAACTTACTTTACATATTGATGGCAATGGTTAGATAATTTAGAACATGCGTACAGTAAGATATTTCAAGTGTGTGAATAGGTCAAAATTATTAGTACTAAGTGTACAAGAAAGTTAATCATATGACAAAAACGATAACTTCACACAATTAAACAACAAAATTGTATCCAAGAATTTTAATTTTGAAAAATTTATTGATACACTTAATACAGTTACTTATGACATTAACATTAGTTTTCAAAATTTTAACAATACAACAAATACTTTTAATTTTACTCGAAGAGATGATCGGTTCATTAACCTTTCGAGCGTGAACTTTTCCACTGAAGTACAATGTTTGTTGCAATTGAGAGAGAGTTTTTGTCTTCCTCCACATAATCTGCCCAGATAACATTTATGTTGCATAAGGTATCTAAAAGACGTGTTTTAGACGTCTTATGTCTAAAAGATGTCTTTTAGATATCTTATACAACATAAATGTTATAATATCTGAGTGAAACTCATCACTATTGAATTCATCAAGCATATCGAAAATAATATAACTAAAAATTAAAAATTAACAACAAGTGTTCTTTAAGAAATAAGTTTTTCCCTTAATTTTAAAAATTAATTTGACTAATAGTACAATAAGTGTAGATAAACTTATTTTTGCCTCGCTAAAAAAGACCAAACATTTTATTATGGACAATACACAAATAATTTTAACACGCGCCGACAAAGAAAATGTAGTAGTAGCTCTTGACAAAATTGATTATGTAAATAAAATGGAATTTTTACTTTCGGATACTGATACTTATACTATGGTTAAACGTAATCCTTCAAACAAGATATTATCTGATTTAAAAGATTTGTTTAAAAACCTTTTAAAGTCGAGAATTAGTTTCTAATCATACATTTTTTAAACTCAACAAATTCAACATTACCTAGGATTTATGGATTGCCCAAAATACATAAACAGTCCGTCAGCAATCCATTACGTGTTATAGTTTCTCTATAGGCAGTCCATTACATAATCTTGCGATTTTTCAACACAAAATTTTGGATGACAACTTAGAAAAACCTTATGGTTACATAAAAAATAGTTTTTAACTTGTTAATGATCTTAATAAAGTAAATCTAATGACTCTGTATTGATATCGTTGGACATCGTCTCACTTTTTACAAATGTATCTGTAGACTTAGTGATTAAAAACATTGATCGACGTTGGCACTTTCTTAATAATAAAATTAATTTACCAAAGGATGAATTTTTCAAAGCTATCAGTTGATACTTAATTCCACATACTTCAGCTTTAACGATAAATTTTATAAAGTTTTTTGGTATCCTAATGGGATCCCCGCTATCTCTCGTTTTAGATGATTTAGTCATGCAAGATTTAGAGATTTTTGTACTTGAAAAACTACCATTCTCTTTAAAATTTTACTATAGATATTTCGACATTGTACTCTCAAGAATGTAACATTGATATGATTGTGAATAATTTTAATAGTTTTCACCCTTGATCAAAATTTATATTAGAGTATTATATTGGTAGTAATACTTTAAACTTTCTTGACGTAATGCTGATAAAAAAAGATAATACTCTGTTATATGATTGATATCACAAACTAACATTTTCGGCACTTTACTTAAATTATTTTTCATGCCATTCAATGTGTCAAAAAGTGAATGATTTTTGGTTTAACGGACAGAATTTTACTATTATCACATCCTTCAGTTTCCATGAAAAAAACTTTCAGTAATAGATCAGTAATAGATATTTTATTGAATAACAAATATATCTTCTCAATATAATATTTATAATTACATCAAAAAAAGACTTTAAAATTTAGACAACTTAACAATAACGAAATTAGTAAAATTCATAATCTGCAACTAAGCCTTTAACAACTTTCTTTATTGATCCGTCAATATCAGAGAAATTTAAAATTTTTCAAAAATAACAAAACTGTTAGTTAGGCCTATGTGAGATTACATAAATTAAGTTCTTTCATTAGAGTCAAAAGGACATACTTTTTATTCTAACATAGTATATAAAATTAATTGTTCTGATTGTAACGCTTCATTCGTAGGCCAAATAAAAAGATTATTAAAAACTACACCATCAAAACATCATAATCACATCAATAGACATACTAATCAACACTCAGTTATTACGGAACATAGACTGGAATTTAATCATGAATTTAATTGGAACAATGTAAAGATTTTAGATAAAGAAAAGAATTACAATAAGCGATTAATCTCTGAGTCTGTTTACATTAAGAAACAAAAGAATGGTCTAAATTTACAAGAGGAAATGTTGGATTCTTTGTACCATGATTTATTTTAAAAAGATTGATTTTTCCAAGTTTTATAGTTAATATAGTTTTATAGTTACATACTTTGTTATTATAACTTTTTGGATTTTTTGTTTCCTTTTACTTATTGTATTATTTTCCTTACTTAGTAATGATAATTTCGTTTTGATCTTTTCACACACTCTTGAAATGTCTTACTGTACATTCTAAATTACGCACGTTCTAAATTATCTGACCATCGTCAATATGTAATGTAAGTTTATCCAGGTCCTTTAATGATTTTTTGTATTAGCATTTTAAGTCTTTTATTATTTTTCATGTTATTGTATATTGCGAATAATGTAATTGTTCGAGTGTCCAGTTAAATACGATAAACAACTTTTATATTTTATCTATTGACGAAATAGTAAGCGAATATTATATGTTTAAATTTTCTCAATTGAATTTTTCAAATATACATTGAAGATGATTCAATAGTAAGGGTTGAAATGTCTGTAATTCTATTTCATTTCGGAATATATTGTATTTTTACACACCAACAATCTGTGCTGGCTCACATTGGCTTTCTACTTTCCTACGATTTATTCTTTGAAATCTTCAATCAAGATTGAGATTTAATAATATTAAACTATCAGCAGAGACAAATTAAGAATAATTACCATAAAAGATATAAGTAATATTGGCAATGACTTAATCACAAGCGTGCGATTAGCTCAGCGTAAGTGTATTAGGCTACCGTTCTAAGGATCGTAGATTCAAATCTTGGCGGCGATGCGATGCGTTTTTCAATAATTATTTGTAGTTAATAAGATAAGAATATAGGTATGCGAGATCAGTAAATAATAAATTGAACTGAAAAAATAAAAGTAACAATAACAAATTATCTTTTTTTATTAAAATATAACGGTTAATCAAATAAATTCGTTAATTTTCGACAAGACTTTTTATAAATAAAAAGTAATTTAATGCTCAATTAAATAAATTAAAATAATCCGTTAAAGGGCTCAGAGCAAGATATTCTTCGTTATTGTTATAAATTACTATAGATTATATTTAACTAATCAAAATATTATACATATGTTTCGACCTTCCATCCGGTCGAAACATATGTATAATATTTTGATTAATTTTTAATGTTACAATTACCGTCTACATTAAAACAATTACAAAGACACAAAAAATTCTAGAAAAATCTAGTGTTTATAATATTGAAAACCTCAATCTTGAAGCAACAACGTGTACAATCCGAAAACCTTGATATGACCGCAAGAAGTTAGAGGATCTTGTCTTACTGTGCATGATATCATTTCAGGAATGAATCTTATTACAAAGTATCAGTTAGCAATAATAATTTTCCATCATATACGGTTATTGGGTCTCTTCTCAAACGCTTACAGATACAAATTGTTGTTTGTTACAGATACAAATATAACTTCTTGCGGTCATATCAAGGTTTTCGGATTGCATACGTTGTTGCTTCAAAATTGAGGTTTTTAATATTATAAGCGCTAGACTTTTCTAGAATTTTTAATATGTCTTTGTAATTGTTTTAATATAGATAGTAATTAACATTGAAAATGACCGGATGGAAAGTCGAAATGTCTGTATTTTGATTAGTTAAATATAATGTTTAGTAATTTATAACAATAGCGAAGAATATTTTGCTTGTGCTCTGAGTTCTTTAATGGATAATTTTAAGACTTTTTATGTTATATTAACTATAATGACTTTCAAAAGAAACAAATATTTTGTCAAACTAAGTGTCTTCACACTCAATATACTTTATAAATATTTGAATAAACAAGAAATAATTTATTCAACTTAAATTATTACGAGATAATCTAATATTTCATTTCATAAAATATTTCATTTCATTAAAAGGATATTGTGTCACATCTCAAATAAATATAAAGTTCAATCTACTATCTATTTTGTCACTCCGATTATTATGTTTAGTCAAATAAAACATACATGAATTTCACAATAATATTGTGTATACAAATTTCAACTGTAAAAAAGTTGAGCGTAAACGGTATGTGATTATTTTAAACATAAATTTGATTGTTTTATTATTTTTTTTATTTGACGCATACATCCTTTTGTTGTCAAAATTAACTATTTAATGAATCATCAAAATAAGTTCCTATTCAATAAAATATATTCTAAAATCAAATAAATCTTTTTCCTGCAATAACTCAGTTTAATTGAGCCAAATTTAAAATCATCATAGTAATTGCACAAAATACTTTGCTCTTGTTACATTGATATTTATTTGCATGTATTCGACCTCAGCATTTTGTTGAGTCAAATAGTTTTTTGTTAAACAATTTTTTTTTCTCAGTGTACCACTTTATTATACTATTTTGTTTTATTTTTACCTAAAAAAATAATTACAAAAATTTCGTCTCTTACATATAGAATAAAACTATTAATTGTGGACCACTCTTAAAAAAAAAAATCATGTGTTTTTCTATTTAGACAATATCAAACAATTAATAAAACGTTTAATAATTATAATTGATCATAAAAATCACGTTATGAGTTTATTTTATTACATTTTATATATTTTATTATAATTTGAATTTAATAAAGTATAAGTAATTATCCATATTTAGACTTCATGTACTAATTGCGGATTAATTCATTAAATGCTTTATTTTTTTTTTATGACGTTATTACATTCCATAAGAATAATAAAAGTAATTTGCACATGCATATCGTAATATACAGGGTGTCCCAGAATGATCTCCAATTATTTCGTGTGCGACACGATTACCGGAGTCTCTCAAAATAAAAGTAATTTTGAGAAGTATTTTATTTAGGCAGGAATACGATAAAAAATTCTCTAAGCAACAGATACCAAAATAACTAAATGAAAAAATAAAGAAAACTTCGCGATAATTATTCAGATTAAGGGACACCCCGCTGATAACCTTGATCTTGACATATATTATCAAGGTCATAACCCTGAGTGATCTTCGACAGATTTTAGGTGGCATCCTTCGTTAAAAAGTTATTAACAAACAAAATTTTTTTAATAATGTTTTATTTCTACTACATTTCACCTGAAGCGACTCACTCCTCTCCCCCTGCAAAGGGGCGAACGACTTTCAGCAGAATATTTTAAAGCAAGAAATATTCGTGTTATATAATTGTATTGTATGTACTCATAGGTATATAATAACTTAATCCTAACCTAACCTAACCATGGTACACTAGGTTATTATATATCATTAAACTTTCTGAATATTTCTGAGTATTTCTGAAAAATGTAGTAGAAATAAGACATTATTTAAAAAATTTTTCTTGTTAATAATTTTTTGACGAAAGACGATCACCATCTAAAAAATATACCTATGGGTATATAATAATTTAATCCTAATATATACCATAATTGGATTAGGATATACCATAATAGGATTAAAGCTATTATATATCATTAAATGTTCCAAATATTTCTGAGTATTTCTGAAAAATGTAGTAGAAATAAAACGTTATTTTTAAAACTTTTTTTGTTAATAACTTTTTAACGAAGGATGGCCGCTACATAAAGTTATTTTTCTCGTATTCCTGCCTACAAATGCTTCTCAAAATCATTTTGAGAAGTCCCGGTAATCGTAATCATGCCCTATGCCTGGTAATCGTAATCATGCCATATGTTGATAGAGCGGACTAAACTGAGTCGTAAAGTCTTTTGCCATACTGCAATTATCGCAATAATAATTAAGGTATTTATTATTAAAAGTCGCCGAATTAGTTTTCAATAATTTTTTATTCAAGTTATCAATTATCAACTTTACAAAAAAAAAACAAACAAATGATAAAAATTATTTATTTTCTTTTCATAGAATTCTGAGAATTTTTTTAGAATTTTTTAGTATCGCATTTTCTTATGTTGTGGTAAAAATAGTTACCAATAAGAAAATGCAGTATTAAAAAATTGTTCAGAAAATTTTGAAAAAATTCTCAGAATTCTATGAGAACAAATTAAACAATTTTTGTCTCTTGAACAAAAAGTTATTGAATAATTCATGTGCTGATTAGAGCGGACTAAACTAAGTTGAAAGGTATCCTCTATTATTTTGCAATTTTCGCATTAAGTTAACAAGATATTAATTACCAAAAATTGTCGAATATTAATCTTCAATAATTTTTGGTAAATGTTTACTTTTACATAGTTAGTCCCAAATGACCTTCAACTAACTTTGACCTTGACCCTTAAGAAAGTCAAGACCATTGATCTTTTCTGTCGCTTGTTATTCATTAAAAAGTTAACAGAAAAATTTTTATAAATAAACACAATTTTCAAACATAAAATGCATATTTTAGTAGTATTTTCCTTGACCAGGGACTTTAAAAACAAATTCTCTGCTTAAAACACAAATTCTGTTCTGAAATTGAATTTTTAAAGCAGGGAGGAAAGTGGAGTGGGAGTCGCTTCTGTGAAAGTCGTGCGCTCTCAATCAGAGGGAAATGAGATAGTCGTCATTGCTTTGAAACAAAAAAAAATAGCAGAAAAAATTACGTACTATTCATAAAAATTTTGTTCATAACTTTTTAATGAATAACGAACAATGGAAAAGGTTAATGACCTTGACCTCCTTGAGGGTTAAGTTCGATGTTAAGGTTAATTGGAGGTCATTTGGGACTGACTATGGAAAGATAAATATTTACCTAATTTTTTACTCAAATACTATCAACTTTACAAAAAAACTGCAAGAGACAGAAATCAATTTTCTTTTCATAGAACTCTAAAAATTTTTTCAAAATTTTTTATCAACTGTTTAATACTGCATTTTCTTATTTTTAACAATATGAGAAAATACGGTATTAAAAATTCCGAAAAAATTCTCAAAAAATTCTTATAACTTTTTGAGAGAAAAACTAATAATTTTTGTTTCTCGTTGTTTTTCTCTAAAGTTGATAGTATTTAAATAAAAAATTATTCAAAACCAATATTCAGAGATTTTTAGTAATTAATCTTGTATGATATTGTTATGTTTGGTTACCTTCCTTATAATACCAAGGTTTATGAAACCCCCTAACTTTATTATGCTATGTCTCTGAACTGAATATGTATTTTTTAGTTCAAAACGTGTGAAATTTATACCAAAGTCAGACAAAGATAAATAAATATAAATCAAATAAATATTTTATTTTCAATTAATTATAATGTTTCAAAGAAATTTTATTGGAAAAATTCGCAAAAATAACTACTTCGAATAACAAATCTTCAAATTTTTAAATTTAATGTTCAAGCGAAAACCCATAGGATTTTTTTAGTTGACCCTTTGTACTAACAAAAAAAAAATAGTACGATATGAATCGCTCAAAAGGTATAATTATTTGAATTATTAAAAATCGACATTTTTGAAAAATCTACGTATTTTAAATTTACAATTAAAAAACAAAATTTTATTATTTGAACAATAAAAGAATAATAATATAAGTAGATAAAGGATTGTACATGTATATAAATATTATTATAGCATGTATAATTAAGTTTATTAGGATTTAGTTTAGAGGATGATACAACACTTGCTCTAAAGCAATAAATCCGCCCCGACCGAACTGTCCGAAGACTGACAGAAATTATAAAATTTCAACTATTTATTATATTAAAATATAATTCTTTTTAGTTCTTTTCGGGTACTTACTTTTATACTATCGGAAACTCAGTAAACGTATATATAATAAAAAATAAAGGGATACCCAGAACGCCCAGAAAAATTTACAAGCATATCACATGTGGATCTCAAATACTCTCTTTAAACTTTTGTGCATTCTTACATCGAGAATAACGCAAAAAAAACTCTTGCAGGTTTATCATATCAATGGACAATTAAAGCTTTTTTTCAGCCTTAATTCGGGTCTTTAAATTATACTATAAAAAAGTTACAGCAATGTAAAATATCGCACAGAATACGTTGAACCCATGAATATCATAACAGGGTTAATATCTTGTTAACTATTGCAAAATGGTAGAGGACTCAGTTTAATCTCATCTACCTCCTGTGAATTATTGCTAGAGACACCCTATATAATATTGATCGTAAGAGAATTGTAATATGTAACTTTTTAAAAACATTACATAAATTTATTTGATACTATGTACTCATTTGTGTATAATAAAACAATAGCAAGTTATTTTAATTTTTATTAAAATCAAGATTTTGTAATTAGATCTTTATTCCGCCCATCCCCTCAATTGTGGATCATGATACAATTTCAATAGATTCAAATTTATTTAAAATTGATGATAATTAAAAATCAATGATATTTAAAATTATAATAAAAATGAATGAAAATTAAATGTTGAACAATAAAGATTAATTAAATTATGAATAATAATACTTTTTGCATATAAACATGTAAGTATACTATTTTATATTCTACACAATGCGACAAATATGTTCCTGGACAGGGCCTGAAAATCATAATTGAAACAACAAATATGCATATTTTTTGGTTTTATTATTCAAAATATTCTCCTCTGGCTTCAATACACTTGTTACAGCGATTCAATAGTGATTCAAATGCATGTTCTAGCTCAGTTTGCGGAATTGCCTCTAGTGCCTGTGTAGAAGCTGATTGGATGGTCGGAATGTCATCAAAAAAGCGTCCTTTCAATTTCAATTTCAATTTTGGGAATAATGAGAAGTCGCAGGGGGCCAAATCAGGTGAATACGGTGGATGGTTTAACACAGAGACACGATTTCGAGCCAACCATTGACGGACAATCAATGAAGTGTGACTCGGTGCATTATCATGCAACAAAGACCAATCTTCTGGATCACGATATTCGGGGTGAATACGATGAATTCTGCCCATCAATCGCTTTAAAACTTCGAGATAATATGCACCAGTAATTGTTTGGCCAGTTGGAACAAACTCTTTGTGGATAATACCTTTGCTATCAAAGAATGTGATGAGCATTGTCTTGATTTTTGATGGAACTTTTCGTACTTTTTTTGCTTGTGGTGAATTTTTTGACTTCCATTCCGCACTTGGACGCTTAGTTTCTGGATCATATTGAAAGCACCATGTTTCATCACCCGTAACAATTGATTTTAGGAAGTTTGGATTATTTTCTGCGACTGCAACGATGTCTTTGGAATAATTGATTCTCGCTGATTTTTGAACGCTTCTTAATGTGTGTGGAACAAACTTCGCACAAACCTTCGTTTTACCCAAATCTTCATATAATATGGTTCGAATCGGTTCTCTACTGATATTTAAAGCCTCCTCCATCATTTTTAGTGATGCATTGCGATCGTTTGCAACAAAATCACGTACTTTTTCGATCATTTCGGGTGTTCAAACCAAAATTAGCCGTCCTGATTTTTTGTCATCTTCAAGGGTCTCTCTGCCTTCGCTTATGCCACTCAAAAACAGCTGTACGACCTAGACATTGACTGCCGTAAACTTGTTGCATCGATCGGAATGTTTTTGATGCACTTTTATCAAGTTTTGCGTAAAATTTAATCACTGCTCTTTGTTCCATATTAAAATTTCTACCTCGACCAAAATCTTGTTTAACATGAACTGTCATATCTTCGTTATATGTCAACCAAAATGAATGAAACTTTGATGATAGCAAAATGTTCAACCTTTAAAATGCATGTTTGAACGCACAGATGTCGCCACTGGTTGCTGAGATGTGGTTCGTGTCCGGGAACATGTTTGTCGCACTGTGTATTTCGATATTTAAAACAAATGAACCTTTTCGGAATGGCATCATTTGTAAGATTTGACAAGTTTTTAAATATTTTAATAATAAATTTACACAATAAAAGTACTGTTAATTAACTGGTGCCATTACACAAAGCGCGGAAACGTAGAAGAACGAAATTAACTAAACTTTACTCTAGATTTCCGTTTCTTCTTTCTAATTGTCTTATCTAAGTGCCAAAATAAAACAATGCTAAAGAATCTTGTGATATACATCATTTTTAATGGAAAGTATTATAATAATTTAAACATAAAAAGTAATTCGACCTAGTGCTTGACCCACATCTAGTGCTTTTATCCTAACTATGTATGCTAAAAATTTTCTTTTATTTGTAATTGAAATATTTAAAAAGATTTTCTTATTTTACAGGATGCTCCACCGAATTATGAGAATGTTGACTTGTCATTTTCATATATAAGCAAAGATTGCACAGGATTAAGGTATATATTCATCAATCGTTTCGTAAATCAATACAAGTAAATTATTCTATACCTAAAAAACTATTAATCTTAAATTTTATAATTTGATAGACATGTAGGAGCCTACGCACTTTTCCATCAAAATTTATTGGGAGCAAATCATATATGCAGACATCAATTATTTAGTCCCGCTATTGATAAACTTATAGCGTAAGTTTAATGTAACAACGAGTAACCATAATTCTCTCTCGGAAACTCTAGCAATTTATATTTTTTAAATTTTTTATCTATATAGAAAAAATGGTCTTGCTGAAATATCTAAAAATTTAGATAACAATAAATGTCGGAAATAATAAATGTCGGAAACGCGTAATTCTAATAAAAATGGAAAAAATTATTTAATAAATGTCTTCTAAAAATAATTTTGTTGGATCGCTCCAAATAGTTATGCAGAACGTTTAAGTTAGTTGCTGAGATATCAAAACTTTTTGCAGCAATATCATCATGCTTATACACATATACAATATATATATATATATATATATATATATATACATGTGTGTGTGTGTGTGTGTGTGTGTGTGTGTGTGTGTGTGTGTGTGTGTGTGTGTGTGTGTGTGTGTGTATAAGGACGAACATGTT
>JAANIC010006581.1:314477-340437 GCA_017607545.1 Acromyrmex charruanus
TTTTAATTAAGGTTTATATATATATATATATATATATATCAAAAATGCCAGTCAGAGTCAACTGTTCAGGTGTACAGAATTCTTTTTATTCTCGTGTGAATGTAACAATAAATAAATATACGTTTCAATCCTTCGTTTTGGATTCTTTTCAATATAAAATATAATTCTAAATTACATAAGTAAACCTTAATTAAAAATGTAACTACGGTCAGTTCAATAAAACTTTCGAGTAGTGAAACACAACAATTTTGCCCGTTCTTCATTTTTTCGATTCTGACCGCCGACACCACAAGATTTATGTCGAATCATGAAAAACACTTACATTAAATTTGACAATTTGATGAGTGAGATAGCTACCTATTAACGCAATGTATACGACATCGTTTTTATCTTATCATATTGGCATTTGAATAAAGAAGAATTGACTAAATTGTTGTTTCACCACCCTGAAAGTTTTATTGGATTGGACCGCAGTTACATTTTTAGTTAAAGTTTATTCTCATGTAATTTAGAATTATATTTTATATTGAAACGGACCCAAAACGAAGGGTTGAAACGCATATTTATTTCATTACTATTACATTCACATGAGAATAAAAAGAATTCTGTGCATCGAACAGCTGGCGTTGACTCTGATTGGCTTTTTTTATACATATATCACTAATAAATTCTTTTGAGCCTTATTTTACTTGTTTACATCCATTCTATGAATGAGACTTAACAAATGCAAAATACATTTATATCACTAAAAAAATTATAAGATTGTACTCTCCTATGAAATTACATCACTACGGTGTAACATAATTTCATAAATTACACTTTTTCATGACTTTGTTATATAAACGAGGGACAACAAATGTGATAAATTGATAAGAAAATAATCGATCAGTAAGTATAATACTATTGCAAATTATTTTTCATTATTCGTCAATATAACAAATAATCAAAATAATTAATATCGCTAGCAAATAAAATCTATCCAAAAAATAGGTTAAGTTCTATATAGCTAAAAATAGTTTGCTTCTATTATGCGATCAATTAATTATTTTTATACAATTAGATAATAATATATACGATTGTGTCGTGTCGATTTTTGCTTTATAAATATATTTTAAAGATATTTAATTCTAAATTTATAGAATTTTACATTATAAGAAGATATAACCTTATTCTGTAATTATTCTCTTTTAAATTGAGACATTTTCGTATAAGGCAGCAATTTAAAAATCGTTATAAATATAAAGTAAACACTTAAGTTTATTCTCATGAAGTTCATTTAAACTGACCGTATAGTTTACAAAAAATTTATATTCTTTAATGAAAAAGGCTAGACTATATGTTAAATGGATGTGTGTACATCGAATGAGCATCTTACAACTTTTATTTTGTCATTTTAAAACTATTTAATAACATATAAAATTAACAATAATTATATATAGTGGCATAAGATATTGCTAGTAATCTTTCTATTCCAATATTTTAATCGTTTTACATGTTATTATAAATACTGTCTATTGACTAGGAAGAGCGAGAACCTTCTTAACAGAGTGCGCTAAGATTTAAATTGTGTGTCAAAAAGGCATAAACAATAATTGATTAAAACTAATTCAAATTGGCTCTTGAAATATTAACACAAATAAAAAATTGAATAAAAAACGGACAATTAAGACGAAGTTCTTACATCATGCTTACACGAACATAATTAATAAATTTTAATAATTTTTTTGATTGATCTACTTAAAGCGGCTATCTATATTGTTTTTCAATCCGATGACTTTTGATGTTGTTGTTACTTCTCTTAGAATATTTATTTCTTAATGTTCTTTTAGTTGACTCTGCTTTGACACTACGAACATTGTGTTTCTTTTAAGAAATTTAATTTTATTTTATTTGTTTTTGTGATTAGAACTTATTTAATTTATAATATTGTGCAGTTATAGTTTGCAGTAGGTAATTCTCCTTAAAGTTTTGTTATCCTTCTTTTTTTTAGTAACTGTTCATTTTAATGATTATTTCTGATGTAGCTCGCACTTAGCTAATCAACTAACTGACGATTATATACACTCCAGACATAGGAATCTGTTGAGCCTTACCTGCTGCACTCGATTTCTACTACGTTACGAACATTAGATTGTGAACAATTATTACTATGATTGGGGACTGCTGAAGATGGCTTGAATACAGCCGAAATGTTCAGTTTGGTATTTTATATAATAGATCAGTAGATGCGAAATATATGTATTTATGATATTCGCATCAATTACCGCTGTTACGTCCAAACCCTTAGGAATTCGGTGAAGGAGACAATGAGGGAGAATGAAGAGAATGGCTAGACTCAATCTCACAGGTATACGCACACAGACGAATATTTATGAGTCACACGCACCTTTTCAGTCCCTCAATACGGGTCCCGAAGGGACGCTATGACACCTGTTCCGAGGGAGTGCGAACGTCGATCCTACTTTTTGAGTCAAGGAACTTAATCCTATTGACTCGGGATTGGACCTTGTGCGATCTCAGGTGTTTAAAGGGAAAGGAATGAGAGGTGATTCCAATAAATGACAGCTAAGGAAATATACTAACTTACATTTATTAATGATAAAAAGAAGGAATATTAAGTTTATATAAAATATTTATACATAATAAACTATTTTTTTTTTACATATAAATAGAAAATTTTATCCTTATATTATACATATATTCAATACGTTATGGAGGTGCGTGCGTGCGTGCGTGCGTGCGTGCGTGCGTGCGTGCGGGCGTGCGTGCGTGCGTGCGTGCGTGCGTGCGTGCGTGCGTGCGTGCGTGCGTGCGTGCGTGCGGTTCGGGATTGAGAAAGAGGAATTGGGAATTGATCTAAAAGAGGAGGCAGAGGAAATTCTTTTTCGAGAGAAGGAAGGAGAGGGAATCGTCCCTCGAGAGGAGAAAGGGGAGGGAATCATTCCTCGAGGAGAGGAAGGGAATAGTTTAAGATTTCTCGGATGGCGGGATTGATGACAGGGAGAGAGGTGAGGTCTAAAGGTTGTGTCTGTTCTAATGTTCGTGAATAGGAGACCTCGAGTCGTCGGTCAGTTGTGGCGGCACGATTGTGGTTTGGCCAAGGGGACGGTTCCTACTCCTCCGGACATAAAGAGTTCGTCCCCGTTTTCTAATGGACGTACTAGTACGCACTACAATCCGAAGGATAAAATATATGTTTCGTCGGAAACGCGTACAAGTGTATGTATATATATATATATATATATATGTTTCCATGAGGGGAGACGAGAGGATGAACCGGAAGGAATGGCAGGGCAACTTACTGGTTAGCTAGCTGTCTATGAGATCTCGGATAGCTTCCGGTTGGTATGTGACCGAGGAGGTCCGTTGTCCACGGAGAGCGCCAGAAGGGCAATCGCAGTGGTGTATGCCTGATGATCGCAATGACAATTTGCCCACAATTTATCTTTTCTCTTCGCACTCATATGAAACCGCGAACTGGCTATTATCGCGGGTTCTGGTAAGATTTCCGCACTGCCCATGACAATGGTTTAATTCGTGAACTTCACTGACGTGAACCGGGTAATTTTGAGTTTTGTACTGACGCTCTGCGCTTCCGCGGGACCTCTATTTATACCTTGAAAAAAGGGCAATGTGCTCTTTGTCTAGGATGCAAAAGTCAGTTGCAATGTCACGCGTCATTTAAGATTTTTATAGCATCCTATCGTTGTTAATCTAAAGTGCATCGTTAGAGGAGTTTCGAAAAGAAAAGAAGTGATTTACATTTTTCTTTAAAGAGGCAAGATTGCTCCAGACGGATGACGAATTCCGTTATCCTCGCGGAAAATATGGCTAGGTAAATAGATAGTTATCGTGCACAACTAGTTTTGCGTGCAAAGCAATCATTGTCAGTCGCGAGTCTGATCTTAGATAACATGAGAAGTTATCCCATACGTTTTATGATTTTTTAAGCGCGACGTGGCGCCTGTTTTCCTAAGATGAAATTGTTAGTCAGCCTGGGACGACAAAGGTTAGATTTTTACTATTGCGTGACTTCGGTGCATTTATAATGTTTTTTTGCAATCTTGTCTTTTTTTGGGCCTGCATGAAGGTTGTTATTCCTTCCGGGTTGATTGGTTGGTTTACGAGTTTTCGCGGAGCCTGTTCGGTTCCTCTTTTTTGTTTTGTCAGACCGTTATCAGAAGGCTCCGCTCGAGTCTCGCAGACGCCAACCATAGTCGCGACGTGGAGCCGAAGAAAAGAATCGTGGCGTCTGTAGAACGTAACATCGCGTATTAATGTTCTTAATTACGTTTTTTATTCTATTTTTTATTTATGTTAACAATTGATTAAAACCGAAGTGGATCTCTGGTAGAAATTTGTCAGTGCCACGATACTTTGCTACTGCTTTGCCACGCCATAATCACTTTAAAAAATCTGACATGGTTTATAACGTGGTAGAAGGGATTGACATGGGGTGTTTTCCAACAACGTACACAGGTGACACAGTATAACATTGTGTCTTACACAAAATGTTTCAAGTATGATATAGTCATGGTATAAGAATATAAAGTATTTTATTTCCAAGGATGCGCAGTCGTCTTCAACATGATGGCTGTTCTTTCACCAATCAAAAATTTGTCCTAAATTTAAGATAAATATTTGATTAGTTGTTCTGATTTAGAATAAATATTTAATTGGTTGTCCTAATTTAGTTTGTCGGCCATTATGCGCAATGAAATACCTTATATTTTTATACCATGGACATAGTGTTACACTGCTCGACACAGTAAAAAGCTAATTACGAGCGTGTAAAATATGTCAATGTTACAATACCAACTTTTCAAAAAGTTATTTGGTAGCCGTACTTATTTTGCAATAAAACCTTCAAAAACCGCCAATTCTGAAAAAATTATAACTTCCCTAGCGGAAAAATTTCTATGCCAAAGTATGCAAAAAACTATTCCTAAACACGCCAAAAACTATTCCTAAATACGCGGTTTGTAACATGGAAAGTAACATGGAATAGTTTGGCGTAGAATTCCTATACCAAAGTAAGCCGATTCACGTCTTTGTACGCTAAACAACATCAAACAATGCCAACTATGACAAACTACGCCAGAAAATACGCCTAATTATACCTAAAAGTACGCGTAACTACGCTAAAAACTACACCTAAGCACGCGAATGAACCATGGAAGTAGTTTGGCGTAGAATTATACTCCCATGCTAAAGATTTACGCCTTCCTTACATTTACACTGTACTGTTTAAAATAACATGATGATATCTTGAATTCATTTGACGTGAATTCAAAGTGCTATCACGTTGCTGTCATAATGGAATTAGAATTCCATCGTAGCATGGGTACTTTAATATTAAAGTCCAACTTTGAGTTCACTTCACATGCGAAATGCTGCGCTCCTTATATACTTTCCCAGGTAATTCTTATTTATGAGTTTATACATCTCGCCGTGGTCCTCTGTCGGCGGAGATATATAATGCTCAAGGATGAGTAAAAGTAATTCCGCGTAAAATGACGTAGAATAGCTCATTTTGTTACAAACGGAAAAATTTAAAAATAAGTATTGTATTTTGGGATAGTTTGGCATAGAAATACGTACATCAGAAAACGATTTTTTCATGCAATAGCGTAGCTTGAAGTAGATAGGCATAGTTATTTCTGTGCCCAACTATTCGATTGTAGAGTAGATGATTCTGCGTAGAAAGTCGTAGCATATTTTCTCCGAATACGAAAAAATGAAAATCAGTTTAGAGAAGTTCGGTATAGAAACGCATAATTCAGGATGTAATGATGATTATAGTTGCGCGTATTTTGATGTACTTCTGTGTCTAACTAAGTCCAAGTACGCCATTTTTCACGTAAGAATGCGTTGTTATTTCTGTGCCCAACTATCAGACTGTTGAGTGCGTAAAGCAGCGTAGAATGGCATACTTTCTTGAAATACTACGAAAGAATAAAATTAATTTGGCATAGTTCGGCATAGAAACGCGTAGTTCAGGAAGTAATGATTATTAGTTGTGAGTACTTTCTATGCCTAACTAGTTCAAGTATGGCACTTTACATCTTTCGCGTAGCTTGGCGTAGTTATTTCTATGTTTAACAACACGATTCTACGTCAGTTATAAAAGTAGAAAGACGTACTTTTTAGCATACTTTGGCATAGAAATTTTTCCGCCAAGTCTAAATAAAACTCATAAATCTGTGTCCTAGCTGGAAAACAGCCATGGTATGCTCAGTTTGCAAGCGTCTCTTTCTAATTCTCTGCTCTCTCGTTTGTTCAAGTTTAGCCAACCTTAGTTGTTATCTTCGTCGTAGCCGTCGCGAAAAGTGTCAGTGGTATTATCATTCAAATCAATAGTATAATCATTCGAACTAATATAAAATTATACGGACTCAACGGCATTATCATTATCGAATGATTTTACTACTTGAGGCATTCAATAAGAAAATCCTTCGGTCAGTGGTAAAATATTTTATCATTGAATGTAGTTCAATAGGAATACCATTCGACTAATGATATATTAGTTACTATTGGATACGCATCAATAGGAATATCATTCGATTAGTGGTATAATATTTTACCATTGGATTATTGTCAATAGGAATATCATTTGCATTGAAAGCTACTCATTTATACTCATTAATCCAGTAGTGCTTTCAGTAATATTATACTAATATTTTACTTATATGCAATATTTTACTACTGAAGATTTTATAATAATGGAAATCTCAACAATTTCTCTATAACTTTTCAAATAATAAAAATCCTGGGAAAACGAGCAGTGAGACTATAACGCAATTGTTGGAGAGTGATCAGAAAATAATATTAATCAGTGCAGATCTTGATAGCGTGTATTTCCATAAAGACGAACGTTTCGACTCTTTTTAAAGTCATAAGCGTTAATACAGTTCTTAGAAAATATGCGACATCACTTATGCATCAATAGTAGCCATAGAATTGGAAGATGAGGTACGTGAATTTTATTACAATTATACACAATTCATTTCTAGAACGAATGTGAAAAGATACAAAGTTAATGGTGAATTTATAGATACTAATGACAATGTGTGGCTCACCATTTGATGCTGAGAGATGTGATTACAGGTACAAGAACAAATGATAATATAAGTCCAAGAATTCGTGCAATATCATTATAAAACAAAAATATAATAAGTCAGAATATAAAAGTAATACTAGTTAGTCAAGGCACAGCAAAGTTAAGACTGAACGATATTATTTGAAAGTGTGTCGCAGATAAGTATATAAATGTATAATATTATTGTTTACAAAAATAAAGTCAAGCATTAAAGTAATAAATAATTTATAATCTGTTTAGAATCAAAATATAAGTGTGATGTAAAAATTCTGTGTCAGACTAAAAGTTAAGACTGTTATTTTGCATTTGTATATGTAACATATACAAATTTGTCTCAGATACCAATCTTCCTATAATAACATTCACGTCTAAAATTTTGACGTTTTCCCAATCGAAATCATGATTAAATGACAGTCTGTGATGACTGACGTAATGACTGATCTAAAGTCAAAGAAACTGTTAACAGTATTCCTGGATTCTCGTTTTTAATTTTTTGCCAGTAATTTTTTGCCCTAACGTATGTAGCGTTGCAATCTTTGCACTCTATTTTATATATTACATTGTTATTAGACTCTTTCGGGAGAACATCTTTGTGCACTTTCACAAAACTTCCAAGTTTATTTAGACTGAAAAATGCCAACTTCAAGTTTAAATTGCTAATGATACTCCTGAATTTATCCGAGACCGATTCAATGTAAGGTAATACGAACCAAGCAGTACGTTCTTGTTCTGGTGACGAGTTAGTTGTATTGTTTAGTGCTTTGGATTATTTGTGAAAAAGTATTTTTAATCTTGAGTTTATCGTCTCAAAAATAAACTCAGGAGGGTAATCATTCTCCAGTAAAGTGTCTATTATAAATTTAAGGTTTTTGTTGTGGTATCACCATGTGGAGGTGTGACAATAACAAACATCTGTCAACCATTCCCATTATCGTTCCTCTTTTTCATTCAATTCATGCACCTCACTTTGGGTCTTTCAATTCTATAGTAGCTGCTATTGATGCATGAGTGATGTCGCATTTATCAAGATCAAAACCAAAGACCAAGGCTGAAGATTATTCCTCTTATTTTCATTTTTGCACTAAAAATTCATTTTTACGTAAAAATGAAAATAAGAGATACAACCTCCAATGGTTTTAATCTTGACAAATGTTATCCAAGACATGATCCTGAACAACATTCAAGAGGTTTTAACCGTCGATAGGACACGTAATGATAATGACTGCAGTACTATAACTTTCGAGCCTTATAACTCGAAAAATACTCAATAAAAAATAACTTTATTATAGTGTTTTGAAAAGTTCTCGACGTCGGCTATTAGATTCTGGAATCAAAAGTAGGGTATTCTATTAAAAGAAATTCAAGTTCACCTTGAAATGCCCTCAGCGCATCCGTCCATAAAATAATTATTTCCACTATGTGATGTCCTTCTTTGTATCCTCTTTGAACATGTTGGTATAAATTATTTTTCCGTATGTCTTCAAATTTCACTAATAATTAAATTGATTACTTTATACGAATTACCTTGTATATCCTTCTTTCCTCTATAATTTTTCATAAAAAATTTCCTCATATTATCCCTAAGGATGCTCATATTATCTTACCCAGAGAATAATGTAAGCACTGGGCGGTTAATAAGAGCACCCGCCATTATTTCAATATTTCCATCAAAAAATTGTTAGAAAAATAGGGCAAATGATAGTACGACGCGATACTTGGTGCGCAAAATTCACAACAAATTACGAAATTTATAAAATTAAAACATAAGTATATTTAGCTTACTTAGAAAGTCGAACATTTCAGCCACATTTTGGGCCATCCGTAACAGGCGAGTCCCAGTTCAGATGTAAAAATTCGAAATCACACAAAAAGCAGATAATAATTTCAAAAAACTTACAGACAAGCGTGCAAGAGAACACATAAAATGAACGAAATAGTTACTCAAATCAGATAAAATTAATAATTGATAACAAAGACTAGGCGTTAGAAAGATGTTAATACTGTCAAAGTCAGAATCGTTAACTGTTATGCAAGATTGTAAGAAGTCTCCATTCTAACTCTTTGTACATCGCTGAGGATAGTCCCAAATATGGCTGAAACATTCGACTTTTAAGCAAACTAAATATATTTATGTTTTAATTTTATCGATTTTGCGATTCGTTGTGAATTCTGCGTATTAAGAAGATAGCCAAATGCAGTGTATTTGCTGACATGTTACAGTAACCAATTTCGACAAACTCAGGACAAGGTGAGACAGCATTATGTCTGTCACGTTAAATTCAATGGAATTCGAATTTTTGCGATGGCAAATTGATGGCGATATGTTAGCATGAATATCTTCAACAACAACTCAACGACAACGTGTTGTCATTTTGTTAGCAACGAGCTCAAGATGAACCGATTAATTATTCGTTGCTAACATGTTGCTACCATGTTGCCGACGACATAATGTACCATTATTGTCACAGTTTGATCTAGAAATTTCGATAACTGATTACATACGAGGTCTGGCTATTAAATAACGAGACTGCTTATGAAAAAGAGTTTTATTTTAAAAATTATTCTACAATAGAATGCTCCTCTTCAATGTACTCCCCTCCCCTCGCCACACACCGTTCCATTCGTTTTTTCCATTGGTCAAAGCAATGCTGGAAGTCTTCTTTTGTAAGAACATTTAGGAGCTCCGCCGATTTTCGCTTCACCTCTTCCATCGACTCGAACCGGGTTCCTTTTAAGGCAGACTTGATCTTCGGAAACAGAAAAAAGTCACAGGGTGCTAAATCAGGCGAATACGGCGCGTGTTCGAGCACTGGAGTGCCTCTAGCGGCTAAATAACGCTTCACAGACAGCGCGTTATGGGCAGGTGCGTTGTCCTGGTGCAAGATCCATGACTTGTTTTTCCACAACTCCGACCGTTTCTTACGAACTCGCTCTCGCAGTGTTGCCAAAACTGTCAAATAGTAAGTTTGATTTACAGTTTGACCTTCTGGAACCCATTTTCATTGATTTTGGTCACTGTTTGCGGAGTTGAAACAGAGACAGGTCGACCTGGACGTTGGTCATCTTCGGTGCTCTCTCGGCCTTCAGAAAACCGTTTATACCATTCGAAAACACGCGCACGAGAATTCTCACCATAGGCCTCTTTCAACAACTTATAGCACTCAGTCGGAGTTTTTTTTAATTTAACGAGAAATTTCACATTGATCCGTTGCTCGTGTTTTTCGTCACACATTGTTATCGGCACGAGAAAAAAACACGTTCGTTTCTAACCTCTACAGAAAAAATACTACTACAGCGACAAAAACGTGTTTTCGTACTGGAATAGTAGACACTTCCAGCTATCCAACGCTGCATTCATTTTCCACTCTACCTCTCTAGGACGCCTTTTGCGCGCGCAGTCTCGTTATTTAATAGCCAGACCTCGTATATAATGTCATGTTGTATTTATAATATGTTTTGATACAGCAAATATTATATAACATACGCAATGCATTAGTTTGCCCAATATGTTATATTACTTGGCTATCTGGACTGCGCCGTACTCTCATTTGCCCTATTTTTCTAACAATTTTTTTTTTAATTTTGAGAGTACTTATTATGTTCCTTTATTTACATCAAAACAATCAATTTCAATACTAAAATACATAAAACATCAACAAATCCATCAAATGATCCATATAAATTTTTACAAATAGTGTTTTAATTAATTTTCCATTGGCAAAAAGGACTTTCAGGATATGTCTAGTAAAGTGAGGTTAATCCGATCCCGTGTTCATTTTTCACCTAATTAATATACATAATAAGTGAAAGAAATAAATAATAATATGAAACTTTATCCTTTGTTTATTTATAAATAAAAATATAGTTTTTATTTTATTCATTTATACTTTATATAATAAATTTATACTTTAAATTGAATAAAAATATTTTAACTAGTACTACATAAATAAATTGCTTTAAGTCTCGAAATACTTCATATATAATTAAAATAACTAGAAAGACGTTGCACAATAGCTATAAAAAATTTTTAGCTTATTACCTTAGTCTCAAAATAGTAAACAAATAGTAAATATCATTATAAAATGTAAAATTTTATCTAAATTTATACAATAAAAACTATGCGTGGGCATAAATAAGCTTTGACATAAACAAGAATTGGAGAGATATGTCACTTATCTAAACAATTTCCTCTAAGCTAAGACATTTAGGCCCAGTTTCACAACTGACGGTTAATTCTTAACCGAAGTTCAACTTATTTACTTTTTTTTTCAATTCTAGAATTGGAAAAAGAGGAGAAATAAGTTGAATCTCGATTAAGAGTTAACCATGAATTGTGAAACTGGACTTTAGTGAAGAAGTTGAAAATAGGTTAGCCAAGACCACAACCGTATGATAAACAGTGCAATATAAAATAAACGAACTGTGGGATCATTTTATTCCAATCTTACCAACGAGGAATTAAACGTCTAAATCTAATTCTAATTCTTGTAGAAATTTAATACTGATAATTACTAAAAATTCTCAGAGAGAGAGAGAGAGAGAGAGAGAGAGAGAAAGTATTAATAGCATTTCAGTGATTATTTGGCCAATGCTTAATTATTAATACTAGCTTAATACTAGTTCAAAATATTGCAGCGCTTCAACTTAATACTGGCCAATTTAATACTGGAAAGTAATGATCAATTACTTACTTTGTTAAGCACTAATGCTGCGTGCTGGAAAAGATGGTGGAGGCACGGCCATGCGAGCGCTGTCCAAATGTTTCCCGCGGAAGAGTTGCTTCGAGGACTTGGTCGAGAAATTTATATTTCCCTTCTTTCAAAAACACTTTATTAAATAGCCTCACGTGCAGGCGAACGTGTTTTACAATCCAATGCCGATACGACCTTGAAAGGCGCAGAATAACGTGCGAGACAGAGCGGCCATAATTGATTTACAACATCGCCAATCGACAACGCGCGGCGCACGCGGACGCGAAACGAATTGACATATGGGGAATCAATCGATTCCCTATCGAATGATTAACTAATAGTAACGGTAAACGTCACGGGTACCGAACACGCCGCTCGCCTTGGGATTAACTTTCAATATGATATATAAGATATGAAACACAAATTGTTCTGGTGCAATCCAGTATCACATTTAAACATCATACAAAAAACTAAGGAAATCAATATATAAATGCGCACATTGAAAACAAATGACATAGTAATCATTTTTAATCTGATAGCGGTCGTACTATTAGAAGGAAATTAGTAAAAGTATTATTAGTTCAAAAGTTGAACAGGTGAAACTTAATAATAAAACGCACTTAAGTCTAAATGTTTAATAAAATAAAATTATGGACTAGGTTTCAATTAGTAATATCGCTAACTATGAAAGTAGCCTCACGTAAGTAGGAACTCTTAGCAGTTTTTACAATTGCTGTGCGCGTAATACCATTTGGGACCAGAATAAACCTCCTAGATCCGGCCTATTACCCATTGAAGTGAGGCCAAGTTCTATTGCTATATGAGTTGATTAGCTGACAATTGAATGCCTTTATTAATCATCCATTTGATTCGTGTTTGCAGTTGAGATATTCATCACTGCATCTGCACCAAAAATACTATCCGATTTGTTCCATCGTAACAATCTATTCTTGTTAACATCGCTAAGATCTACATAAGAAAGACCATTCAAAGCTGTGCCAACCAAGAAATGCCTCGGATTTAAACACGCTAAGTTATTAGGATCGGCGCTGAAAGGATAAAAATTGAGGATCATTTGCATTTCCTCAAATGTCAGATGGGCCTTACCCATAATCCGAGTCATATGATGTTTGGCGGATTTTACAGCCGCCTTCTACAATCTCCCAATATAGGGTGCGTTAGGCAGGATGAAGATCCATGCAATTTCTAGCTCGCGCAAAAAACATTTAATCTTGGATTGTGTTCGTTGGCCGTTGTATACATACAGCTTCTGGATTTGCTTCTAAGCGTCCACAAAGGTAGTCCCATTGTCGGAATACATATGAGAGGGCTTACCCCTACGCGAAATAAATCGCTTAAACGCGGCAATAAATGCTTCAGATGTGAGGTCATTCACTAATTCCAAATAAACCGCCTTCGTAGCGAAGCACACAAAGAGTTACGAGCGTTACGATGCTTCCCCTCGCGTGACAAAACTGGCCCGGCATAGTCTACGCCGCAGTAAGAGAAAAGCCTGAAAATGTTGACTCGGGCAGCCGGCAACGAATCCATCAACCTCTGATTGACTGGGCTTAGCCCTGTCACAGATTATGCATTTTTGTATAATTCCACGTGAATGGATCGCAATGATAACGACCAAAAACGCGCACGAAAGCCATCGTGGCTTGCAAACCTGCATGCAGGTTTCGCATGTGCTCGCGTGCTATAATGCGCCGGGTTAAAATGTGTTTGCGCGGTAGTAACATCGGATGGCACGCGTCAAACGTTAGGTTCAAGTTTTTTAATCTCTCGCTGATTCATATTAAACTGCCTTCGTTTAAGAATGGAGAGAGTGACAAAAGATTACCCGAAGTATCGCCCCTAATTAGCGCGTGATATTCGTTATGAAACGCTTGCCGTTATACAGTCCTGCATATACAATTTAAAGTGGCGGACATTTCAGCGGGAGACACAAAATCGGATACCGCGTACGCACGGTGCGTCTTGGATAGCCTTGGATAATACGACATATTTTATCTAAATTTGAATATTTATTCAGCAAGTCGCCGACGCAGGGATAGGAAATAAAAGCGGCTACGAGGATCTTCTTTTGCACAAAGCCAGCGAATGGCCAATGTTGATCCCGTTTCAGAAATTCGGACCCATTCCATCATCTCGCTTCATCGATCAAGTCGTCGGAATTTAAACCTCGCGATAATATATCGGCAGGATTGTTAAGGGAGGCCACATGACGCCAATGTTTGATTTCGATTAAGCGCTGAATTTCACCCACCCTGTTTGCCACAAAAACCGACTATCGTCGCGAAGTAGAAGTTATCCAGTTTAACGTGATAGTCGAATCCGACCAAAGATATATTTGACATTGCGACATTTCAAATGATTCTTTAATTTCGTTGATTAAACGCACTAAAAGTAAGGCGGCCGATAATTCTAGTTGCGGAAGCGAAACGGCCTTAAGCGACGCGACGCGAGATTCCAAGCAAAGTAACTCAGAGTGATAGTCATTGGGATCGAGCTTAATGCGAACATATATAAGCATCAGAAGCGTCGCAAAAACCATGGATTTACATGACTGATTGATGGGCATTAGGCTTGACGCATCGAGGAATTCTCAATTGATTCAAAACGCCTATCTGTGCCTTGAAAGCGATTCAATGAGTGTGAATATTTTAAGGAACGCACTCATTCCATTAAATGGCCGATTGCTACAATTCTTGCAAAATGAATTTTGCGATAACGGTGACTGATCCTAGAACTCCCAGAGGGTCAAACAGTTTAGCGACTTCAGACAGTATGACTCACTTTGAAACAACGTGAGTTTCGGATTCGAATTTACAAAACGTATCCTGGCAGTGGTTCCACTGCGTGCCCAGAATACATGAATCTGCGGCATTGTATCTAATGGCGACCGGTTCACATTCACGATTATTTACATTTAACAACTCAGGCAATTCGACGCCTATTTATTCAACTCCCAATTTTAGTAGCTGAGTGAATAAGTTTTAATTCATCAATTGTGTTCGCCTCGATGAACATGTCATCGACATAAAAATCGCGAGTGACGCCTACTGAACCACGAGGGAATTAATTAGCGTGCTGCTCAGCCAAGTGCTTAAGACATTTGGTGGCCAAAAATGACGCAGAGGCGATACCGTAAGTGACGGTGGTGAGTTCGTTAATATCAACATTAGCAGAGGGATCGTCTCGCCAAAGTATCCTCTAAAGCATGTCTGAAACGGATGTATTAAAATTTTTCGGTACATTTTTATAATATCGGCAGTGACGACATAAGCAAAAAAACCGGAAGCGCATTAGGATTGGAATTAAGTCCTGTTGGACAATTGGACTCACTAGAAGCGCCTCATTTAATGATACGCTAGAACTACTGCGGCAAGAAACATCAAACACAATTTATCTTTGGCGATTGCCCAACTATTTTGAAAACACACTGGTGTGGGAGGTAAAAAGATACCAGTTCCTCCGTTATAGGTGCTTTTCACCGTCGCATGTGCTCCAACGTTAAATATACATATTCCTCAAAAAATGCTGCGTATTGGATTTTGAGCTAGGATCGCTTGAAACGTCTCTCGATGCCCCTCAAATGCTTGAGAGCTGCATCACGTGAACCGTCAAGATTGATTAGCACTTGCTCTTTGACTGGAAGTTTGACCGTGTATCTACTCTAAGAATTCGGAGTCCAAGAAATGACGCTCGCAAATGTTTTCTTCCATTGTATAATTGTTTGACTGCACGGATATATATCGTCCATTTGCCAAGTACAACTGACCTGCTCATGCAGTTCGGAATTTTGATTTATTGATTATAGATGCGTGCAGTAAGTAGATTTTTGAGACTGTCGTGGACGGTGTTGCCCAAACGACTCGCTAAAATTCAATCTCGCGTCTTCTGAAGCGTTGGATGCTTGTTTGATGACTTGACTTGACCGACACATATTAAATTCCAAAACAGCTCCGCTCCGATCAAAAGATCAACGTCCGTTCACATATGGAATTACGGATTGGCCAAGCGAATGTTGTGAGGGAACTCGAATTTGTCCCGTTTCAAAATAAAATTGGAATTTTATCGGTGACCTGATCAGCTACAATAATCGCGGTGTACGAAATCGCGATTGCAACTTTATTTGAGCCACATAATTGGATGTGGCTACTGTTCCATTGACACTAGAAATCGATATGTTTAACGGCCGCGTTTCTAAATCAAGGGCCTCTATAAATTTCTTGAATACGAAATTCATTTGCGATCCGCAAGCCAACAGAACGCGGCACGCTTTACGCGAACCATCGTTATCGTACGCGTGTACAATTGCAGTCGAAAGCACAATTCGCTCGCTACTGAAAGGCATGCGTCGATCGCTAGTACAGAGAGGGGAGTAGTAGCCTCAGATGCAACTTATTTGTCAGCATCGTTAGTCGATAACTCCGCGACCGTGGACGCATGAAGAAGTGTATTGTGGTTTGCATGGCACACCTTACATTGATCAGAAGTATATTTACTGGGGGTGTGAGAGGAAGATCGTAAGAAATTGACGCAGAGACTGCGGATTTCTACGATTCTCTGGAGAACCGGTAGCGCCATGAAATTCTTCCAAACGAGAATGGAATGAAATGAATTAAAATGGATTCAGATTTTTAGAAATATTGATTCACGAATGTTAAAATGAATGCTTTTCAATCCTGAACGCATTTTTATTCATTTATAGGAATTGCATGGAGAGAGCAAAAAAAGTATTTAAAATACGCATTCGGATAGAAAAAAATTTCAATCCATTTTAATTCATTCTCGTTTGCTGAGTTGCAATAATAAATAGCGTGATCGCATTAACAGAAATAGCATTTTGACTTAACGATAGCCGCGCAAGAAGATTGCTGCTTAACATTCGATTGCGATTTGTCCTTTTCGCGCTCTTCTTTGCGGTGGCCGCGAGTACCTGACATCGATGAACGATAAAATGTAACAACTGTTTAAGCGATGACAAATTATTGCCCATTAGGGAAGACTCTCACTCGCATAACATAAGCGAGTCAATTTTGGAGGTTAGAATTAGAATGAGAAGATCGTCCCAGAATGAGAAGTGCGCCGTGGGACACTTCAATGTCTGAAGGGCATGTAAATGCTTCGCGGCGCCGTCTGAGATCTTTCTGAAATCAACGAGATTTTCCTTCGTTATAGACGGCAAATCCATTTTGGCCTGGACAATGACACGTTTATTGTCATATCGTTCCTTGAGAATTGACCATGCGATCTCATAATTAGCGTCCGAAATTTCAAATGAGCTAATTATAGCACTTCCGCCATGAGAGACACCCTTAAATATTGAAATCGCTGCGTATTCGAGAACGTAGTGTTGGAATAGATGACCGAATTAAATGTATCGAAAAATGGAAACTATTCATCATACTTGTCCGAAAATTATGCAAATTTAACTAGCAAATCCTAAGTCTGTTATTCAGCACTTTTAATATTCAATGTTTTTAACGTTGAATAACAATGTTTTTAATATTCAAAATATACGAGGGCAAGTCACTAAGTTTTTAGAAAATCTGTTAGAGGGCATTCACAGTATCATGTCACACTACTTTTTGACAAGTAGCATCTTTCAGCTGATTACTGTCAAATTTTGAGCGGAATTCATCGCATGGTTTCATTTCTGTAGACAATTAAAGCGAACAACATTTGTATTTTTTGCAAAATGGAAAAAAACGAGTTTCGTGCAGTGATCAAACATCTATATATGAAAGGTTTAACGTCGAAAGAAATCAAAGCCGAATTGAATAATGTTCATAGTACATCTATACCAGCGTTTGAGAGTAGAAACAAATATAGATCGCAAAAAAAAAATNTACATCCACATGTGATGCACCTCGTTCGAAACATCCAATTCGGGAGGCTGCTACGCCAGAAATCATCGATAAGTTCACGATATTGTTTTGACTGATCGACGAGTGAAAGTGCGCGAGCTTGTTGAGGCCACAGGCATATCACATAGCACAGTGATTTCAATTTTGCATGAATAATTGGGTATGAAAAAGCTGTCGGCAAGATAAGTGCCGCGTTTGCTCACTGTGGACCATAAACTCGACCATATGATGATTTCAAAACAATGTTTGGAGATGTTTCAGTAATCCACATGAATTTCTGCATCACTGTGGACGAAACATGGATCCATTACTTCACACCCGAAACGAAGGAACAATCAAAACAATGGACTTCACCCAGTGAACCAGCTCCGAAGAGGGCGGAAAGGTGATGGCCACAATTTTTTGGGATGCACACGATATAATTCATATCGATTATCTTCCGTCGAAGCAAACGATCAATTACTACGCAGCCTTATTGGGCCATTTCAACAACATTTTAAAGAAAATTGCTTCCCCATCCAGCATATTCGCCAGATTTAACCCCCTGCTACTATTTCCTGTTTCCAAACCTGAAGAAATGGTTCGAAAGAAAAAGATTCACCACCAGAGAGCAACTCATCGCCGAAACAGAGACTTATTTTGAAGAACAAATCACATTATTCGGATGGCTTGAAAAAGTTGGAGAATCGTTGGATTAAGTGTATTGAAGTGAAAGGAGACTATGTTGAGAAATAAAAATGAATCGATCAAAAAAAAATGTTTTATATTTTTCTAAAAATTTATTGACTTGCCTTCGTATAATTAATTAGGGTAATTAAAAGTGTCCTAAATCGGACAGTGTTTCAAATAGAACCTTTTTTAATTTAAATGAATACGATTAATTAGATTTATATAAGTCCTTATAAGATAACCAACATGTGATAGCAATTTGACAATTCTTTGTCATAACATTCATAGCATAAACGCAAATATATATTTTCATCCATTGTGCGAAAATTTCTTTAAAAAGGAAATCTTTGCAAATCATTATTTAGATGGTGTTAAAAATTTGAAAGATAATTAATTTAAAACAATTAAAGAGAATAAAATTCAAAAATATTAAGCGTATTGTGATCACTTTTGCGATTTATTGTAAAATTTGTTCCAAAGTTCGAAAAGCTTGTCCCCGAATTGGACCTCTTTTTAGGTGTTCAAATCGGACTTACAGTACAAGAGATAACTTGTAGGTTGTATATCTGGTTGTAGTACTGATGATCGGCCGTCCAAATCTGGTCCAAGGAAATCAGTAAAATATTATGAATCATTAGTCACAGATTTATTGAGTTTTATTGATTTCAATTCTCTAATAATATAAATTCACAATCAGTAATATTTTTTTCTGAATAAAATATTTATCTTTTGACTGTAAAGTTGCTCATTTTTACTCAATATGAAAATCCATTAAATTTAATGAAAATACATTAAAATATAATATTTTAAAATTATATCTAAAAGTCCTTAAAAATAGGATTGTCCGATTTAGAGCAGGGGATCGTCCGAACCAATAATTCCAAATTAAATCGGAAAAAGCGTTTTTACATTTTCCATTATAGTTCAACACAGGTGAGAGATACGTTAAAATAATTTAAAAAATGTAGGAATCATCTTTCCAACGCACCTTCGATTTTATTTATCGGACTTTATTTACGCCATATGGAGAGCAAAAACAAAATATGTCCGACTTATCCCACTCTCCCATACTATTTTCCAGTATTAATAAATTTCTTTGAAAAAGTAATAGAATATATAAGAAGCATTATATTGGGTGGATCCATATATCCGCTCGGTTTTTGAAGGCTAAAATAAAACAAGTTTTTTTCATACAAAGGATGAATTTTTAATCAATGTTATATTCTCCGTTTTTCACTACTAACAAAAACCGAGCGGATATATGGATCCACCCAATATTTAGTAAGATTTACATTTTAATATCTTGTTTATCTTAATTATAAAATTATATGTCATGTAAAAGAGAAAAAAAAAGAAAAATTATAAATGAATTTGTATTATATTTATTAATGCTTGTAATACATTATGTACATATGTATGTATTTGTAGTATACATATGTAAAACTAAATTTTTAACTAAAAATTAAAATAACGGTCGAAACTGGATCTTTAATGCTTAAAATAATTCAATGTGAATTGTATATGTGTGTGTGTGTGTGTGTGTGTGTGTGCGCGCGTGCGTGCGTGCGTGTGTATGTGTGTGTGTGTGTGTGTGTGTGTGCGCGCGCGCGCGTGTGTGTGTGTGTGTGTGTGTAATATATACAGGATGGCATGACTAAACTGAGTAGAAAAGTCCTCTACCATTTTGTAATGCTCGCAATAATTAACGAGATATTAACGTTTAAAGACAGCCGAATACGCGCGTCCGTTCGACTTACTATTGTCGAAGGTACAGCTCACCGAGCGCACGGCGCGCGGGCCGCGAGGAGCGGGAATGACCTAGCAGGCGCGCCGCGCCGTTTGAGCTTAGATGCTCGCGACGGTAAGCCCCGCTCCTCGCGGCCCGCGCGCCGTGCGCTCGGTGAGCTGTACCTTCGACAATAGTAAGTCGAACGGACGCGCGTATTCGGCTGTCTTTAAACGTTAATATCTCGTTAATTATTGCGAGCATTACAAAATGATAGAGGACTTTTCTATTCAGTTTAGTCCACTCTACCTGCTCGGGACGAGTGAGGCCATATATTCATGCCACCCTGTATATAAATTATAACCTAACCTGTGTTAACAATAAGTTGAGTTGTAAAATCCAAGACTTGAAAAACTATATTGAACTGCTCAAGAGTCGAAAACAAAATATCTATCTCTAATCATGAAAGACGGTTTATATACAATTTATGTCCCGCGAGTGGAAAATTCTACAATTATGTGGAAGAAGTTATGTTTAACAAGGGCAAGTATGCTTCTGATAATTTTTCTGTTATTTCGTTTATTTATTCCATTATTTTGTTTCTTTATGAAGATCATTTCTGACATTAATCTCTTTTGAAAGAATGGTTCTATATCTAATATCTGAATATTATCCCAATTAAATTTGTGACAATATTCAAATTGATGTGAGATCACATTGTAAGCGCTATTTAATTTTTTAATGTTAGTATTATGTTCATTTATTCTATTTTTAACTTTCCTTTTAGTTTGGCATAAAAAATTAATTTGTTGTGACGATCTAGGCGCATACAGTTAGTAAAACATCATTAGAATGTTATCCAAATTTAACGACTTCATATTCATCTGTCGTACTTAGCTAGATACCTAAACATAATTCAATCATTTAAGCTAAAATTAAGTTTATAAGTAAAATTTTTAATAAGTTATTCATAGTCAAATTATTAAAATTAATTATATCAGTTAGATAACCTTACTTTGTACTCAGCATAACGATGATCCAATAATATGAAAGCGATGTAATTATAACGAGAATATCTGGAGAATGTGTGAGAGGACATTTCGTATTCTCATTGTTTATAAGCTTATATTAAATAGCATACATACCAACATAAAATTCGACTATACAAAATTATAACTTGTAACATCAAGAACAGAATAATTATCAACTTAATACTTATAAGTATATGATTTTTATTTTTAACTTATAAAACATGAAAACATTTATTTTTAAATAAGTCATTATAAATCGGATCCAACAATTCTGTGTCATTTTGTAAAACATAATCTAGTGATGTATGAGTGCTAGTATGAGCTAACACAGGATATTGGTGTGTGATCAATTTTTTATTAATAAAAACGGTAAACGTTTCGACCCTGATCGCTTCGGGTCCCCTTCAATACATAAAATAGTGACAAAACAATAATTAGCGCAAGATCTACGTCCAATATTACCCGGAGATGTACATCAAATTGGCAGATTCGCTGTAGATACAGATAAGATATTTTTTATGTTGATAACAAATCATATCCTAATGTAACTAAAATCACATGTATCGCAGAATCGGAAGAGCACTGAATTATCATTTAATCAACTATTGAATTAAAAAAAAAAAATTTCTTTCCTATATATGTGTGAACAAAAAAAATTATTTGTATATTAATATTATTCAATAAATTTAATGTTATTAAGAAAAAAAAATACATCATAAAAACAAACGTGGTTATATATTTAAAACGTATAAAAAGAAGAGCATAAGAAACCACCGCACAAGTTATAGTGATATTTAATTATCATTACATTAATTAAAATATTAGACGTTTCGGCCACAATCTGGCGATCTTCAGTAAATTCACAATATTCTTAAAACGCAGAGTTACATATAGTTGACATTAAATTCAACCGTCGTATGTTGTAATTACGAGTAAATAAACGTGTTCTTTCATATGTGAAGATGCTTCGTACAATAATGTTACACCGCCAATTGTCATATCACGAAAAGTGTAGAACGAGAATTTCCAGATTCTAATTTAACAAATTTGTGTATCATTAATATCTTCTAATCGGAATATGTAAGAATAGAATCGTTACCTATTTTACAGCAAAAAAATATAATGATGAATCTCAAGTACATCCTTTGCACAGATAGAAATTTGTCGTGACATTGTGTGTTGTTATTTGTCATATCATATATTTTATCACTATTTATATATATGATTAAAAAGTTTATAAAGTTCTAGAATTATTTATTAAATGAGAGAGATCTTTCTTAAGAAGGGGCAGATAAACATCAGGCAAACCTTCAGTGTCACTTTGCTTATTGATATCACTTGTTTGGTCTTTTATGTATATCATTTCAGAAATTCTTCTTTTCATTAATAATTGTTCTGTGTCCAAAATTCTTATGTTATCCCAATCCAATTCATGCATCTCATTCAACTGGTGACGTGAAACCACTGATATCTCGGAAGTGGATTTTCTTATGTCAGCCTTATGTTCTTTTATACGAGTTTTTAATTTTCTTTTTGTTTAGCCAACATAAGAAGATTCACAATTTAAACAATTAATTTTGTAGACTATTCCACGATGGTCATCCTTAAGCAAAGGATCCTTTCCAGTCTTTATAAATGTATTCATTTTATTCATAGGTTTATAAGCTGTATTAAAACCATGAATATGTGAAAGTTTTTTGAATTTTTCAAATACTTTGCTTAAGTATGGTATCGTGAAAAATTTTTTCTTTGAATTAGCATTAGAATCACATTCATTATTATTTTCTTCACGATTTTGATCTAAATTAGATCTACTTTCCAAGGTTTTTATTCTATTGTATTTTTTATTGTTGAAAATATGAATTTAAGAGGATAACCATTACTTAAAAGAGTGTGAATTAAATCAGAGATGTCTTTTTCATGAAATTTAGGATAGGATAAAAGCAAAATTCTATCTAATTGCCCAATGATTACTCCCCTTTTATGTACTGCACTTTTGTGTACCGGATGATTCGAAAAATAGTTTAAATATCTCCCAGAATTAGTAGGTTTTTTATAAATATTGAAGATAATACTTCCTTCTTGTCTCATTAATTTTACGTCTAAAAAATTTATGCTGTTTTCATCGCCAAAGTCAACAGTAAATCTAAGCCTTTCATGATATGAGTTAAACAAAATTAAAAACAATGTAGATATCTTGCATGATGAATATAAAGACGTTGTTCACAATTCAAACGCTCAACTAATAATGAGACGTTAAGACAGATAAAGTCATATTGAGAAACAAAATACGTAAAAAACATAGATCGACGATTTACTTTAATTTAAGGTTAAATTTACATGTAATAGAGAGAAAGAGGAAGCATTATGTCTTTTTAAATAAATTTTCATATAAAGGATCAAGAGATAGAATGTCATTTTATAAATTTATACTATGCTTTTATTTCTTTATATAAATCATTTCTATCAATAGTCTTTTATTCAAAATTTGTTCTTTGTCTAATATTTTAATGTTATCCCAATCAAAATCATGGGATGTCTATTCAGTGATCGGTGACAACAGAAGACTGAGTTGTGTTACTGTTAATATGGTTTCTGTGTTCTGACATCCGCACTTTCAAACATCTACCGGTCTAGCCCACATATGAGGCATTACAATCTCTGCAGTCTATTCTACAGACTACAGAGAATAGATAACATAGGCAAGGAATCTTTTAAAATTTTAATGCATTTACTTAATTTATTGATATTTCTATATGCCATACTCACACCAGGAATGTTTTTAATAAAATTTTTTATTTTTTTCAGTAACAGATGGAATAAATGGTACAACGGAATAAATGGTATACGTCAAAAAACTTTTGTTTAATGTTCTAATCAAATGTAGATTCACATTTATCTTGAGAATTTAATTGTTGAAAATTTTATGCAATCTCTTCCTAATTGTTGAGAAGATTAAACTAAGCTGATAACCATTATTTAATAGGATTAATTATATTATCAAAATTTTTAACATGAAACATTGGATGTGATAATAATAATACCCTAACGATTAATCCAATAATTATGCCAATTTTCTGAGATAAAAGAAAAATATCAAGAAAAATAATTTAGAAAACGACCTGAAAATATAGGCTTACAGTACAAGTAAAAAATGAGATGATTATCCATTTTAATTAATTAACAGACGTTTGGGGATAATGGAGTTCCTATAGGTTCTCCATTATCCCTTATAGTAGCTGACCTTGTTATGACCTAAAAAATTCGTTAAAAAAGCTTTCTGTCATTCCTTCCTTTTATGTAAGATACGTGGACAACATTGTTATGATTACTGACTCTTCAAACACTAATAAAATTCTAAATATTTTTAATTCATATCATCCACAGTTGAAATTCACTATGGAATATGGAGGAAATTCACTGAATTTCTTAGATGTGAGTCTAATTAAAAAGGATAATCGTCTCATTTTTTACTTGTACCTACATTTTCAGATCGTTTTCTAAATTATTTTTCTTGGTATCCTTATTCCTGGTATGAGTATGGTATAAAGGTGTCAACAAATTAAATAAATATATTAAAGTACGACAATAAGAGAGACAGTAATACGAGATATAAAAGGCTAATAAAAGTCAGAAAACATAAAAAAATCTCCATTATTCGTTTAATATAAGTATAATTGAAGATAGATATAACAAACAAGAACTGTAGAAAATAAGAAAGTTAAACTACAAAATACAATACTAACAATAAGTACAAGTAGTAATATTACACTTAGTATTGTATTTTGTAGTATCTTAACTTTCTTATTTTCTATAGTTCTTGTTTATTGTTTAACATCCACAAACACGATATCCGAACTATCTTCAAATCACCTAAAAAGATAGGACAAATCCTAAGAAATCTTAAAGATCATAGACCTCCACTTAGCTCCGCAGGAGTATACAAAATACCTTGTTCCTGCGGGCAAGTATACATTGGAGAAACTGGGAGAATGGTCAACCTACGTATAAAGGAACACTAACGTGATGTCAGGCTAAAACACATCACGCAATCAGCATTATCAGAACACATCATCGAAACAGGACATCAAATACTGTTTGACAAAACGACTACAATAATCAACATTACATCATACTTTCCAAGAAAGTATAGAGAAGCCATAGAGATACAAAAATACCCTAACAATCTAAATAGAGATAATGGCTACAACATAAATAAAATATGAAAAATCATTCTCCCGATTATTGAAAACTGACCGATTCCCCCACCTTACCCTCACAATTATCTTTCCCCCTTACCACTCCAACAAGTAGCGTAATATAAAAAAGGAACGGAGGAACAGCTCAGTATCAGGCTGCTCTTCGCCCTGATGAAGTGGACTGCAAGGTTCACGAAACATTGGCATTCCAAGAATGGATCTGGATATGGAGGAAACGCATAATCTTTATATAAAAAGCACCTTTATATAGAAGTCTCAAAAATATTAAGAGTCATATTATTTTAAGTTTTTTATTCTAAATACATTAAAATTTTGAAAGATCCCTTACTTATGTTATCTAATTCGGATGTAATCTATAGAATAGACTGCAGAGATTATGACGCCTACGTGGGCCAGATCGGTAGATGTTTGAAAATGTGGATGTCAGAACACAGAAACCATATTAACAGGAACACAACTCAGTCTTCTGTTGGGCGGGCGTGCGTGCGTGCAAGCGGGCGAACGGGCGTAGTATTTAATAACTCCAAACCTTCTCTGCTGCTGTGTGCGTGTATGTGCGCGTGTACGTATAGAAAAAGATTAAATTTTTAATATTGGGTATTGCTGCCTCTCTCTCTCTCTCTCTCTGTCTCTCTCTCTCTCTCT
>JAANIC010006581.1:340529-376032 GCA_017607545.1 Acromyrmex charruanus
CCCTTTCCCCCCTTCTCTCTCTCTCTTTCTGTCCACTGTGTATTACGTCTCTTAAACGTTGATGCATGTTTAAGCATCGTCGTTCTGTGAGGAATTTGATGCCAAACTTGACGGAGTGCTTCCCTTTATTCACCTCTGTGAAACTGACATTTTTCAAAAAATGAAATTTTGGTCACAGTTCCGAATGCAACCTGAAGAATTCTGAAGTTTCTGCCCAAAATTAAGAATAGTTTCAGCGAATTAATATTAAAAAAAAATTAAAAATTTGGGGTGCTAACTTCACAAAACGAAAAATCGCGATATCTTCTAAACCATTAATCCTAGTCCTTTAAATGATAATAACTTTTGATAGAACTCTTGGGATGCTATCCGAAACTGTCAACAGAACTACTATAATGCCAGAACTTTTAAAAAATTTTCGCTCCTCGGGTGTTAGAAATTTTCGATTCGACAAACGAAAAATCGCGACATCTCTTAAACCGTTGGTCCTAGCGGTCCGAGAGTTTATAACTTTCGTTAAAACTCGTGGGATGCTAGAAGTGTCATCAGAAATGTCGAAATTTGCATATTTTTTATTTATATCTATGATGTTGAAAGATTTTTCTATCGAACGTACTAAAATTATTGTCACCCAAGGGATGAAAATTTTTTAAAAGGTCTGGCAATTCTGTTGACAGTTCTGGGTAGCATCCTACGAGTTCTAACGAAAGTTATTAACGCTTGGAGCGTTAGAATCAACGGTTTAAGAGATATCGCGATTTTTCGTTCATCGAATCAAAAATTTCTAACACCCGAGGAGAGAAAATTTTTTAAAAGTTCTGGCAATTCTATTGATAGTTTTAGGTAACACCCCACGAGTTCTAACGAAAGTTATTAACGCTCGGAGCGCTAGGACTAACGGTTTAAGAGATATCGTAATTTTTTAAATGTCTGATTCTCTCACATCTGAGGGACAAAAAATTTTTTTATATTACAGCAGTTGACAGTTCTGGACAGCATCCCAAGAGTTTTCTATCAAAAGTTATTATCATTTAAATCGCTAGGATTAATGGTTTAGAAGATATCACGATTTTTCCTTCTGCGTTTTGTGAAGTTAGCAGCCCAAATTTTTAATTTTTTTTTTTATATTAATTCGCCGGAATATTCTTAATTTTGGGCAGAAACTTCAGAACTCTTCGGGGTGCATTCAGAATTATGACCAAAATTTCATTTTTTGAAAAATAAGGTGCCAACTTCACAGAAGTAAAATATACGGATGATGTAACAGTCGTGGCAAAGCGTCTGCCCTGGTTGAGGATGCCTACTCATTCAGCGGAATAACGTAACGAGAGCGGAACCAATCACAAGCATTCCGCATCAATTGCAGTTAGTATGGAACGCTTCCCATGCAACAAATTCGATGTCTTTTGGACGTTCAAACAACGTTCTGTTCATCATACGAGGACATACTAGATACGTCCCGAAGAGATCCATTAGACGTCTAGTAGATGATTTTTTTACGTACAATATACCGCCAAAAAATCCAACAAACGTTAGTACGTACAATACACAGCCCAAAGACGTCCAGTGAATGTCGTTATCTCGGTCAAAATCAAAATGATTTTCAGAGATGCCGAAGGGTTTGCGATTTATCGCCGTGTTGTAATTCATTGCTATATTGCCAACATTTCGTGAATCTTACCGTTCACTTCATCAGAACGAGGATCCCCATCCTGATAGAGTGAATGGTAAGGTTCGCGAAATGTTGGCAATATAGCAATGAATTACAACACAGCGATAACTCACAAACCCTCCGGTCTCTGAAAATCATTTTGAATTTGAAATGTTTTTTTATTAAAAATCATAAAAAATTCAATTTTATTGTATCACCTAAGATAAACATTTGAAAAATAGCTATTTTATATGCGTATTACGAAAGTCTAAAGCCAAAGATAACGAAAATGTTTCAACGAAATTGACATTTCAGTTCAAAGGACAGGAAACATCATGAAGAATGGAGATTAGATTTACAAAACATTCATGTACGCAGAAAGTAAAATCAGATTGATATAATTTTTTGTTACAGAAAATACATATAAAAAAATACTATAGATGAGACAAATAAAAATTTCTTCTTTTTTAAATACACAGTTATATTACGCTTTACAAGATTAATATAGCTTTATATAACTATAAAACACTTTATATGGTTTGTACAGCTTCATAAACTAAATTTTATATGATTTTATACACTGCATAATAATCTTATACAAGATATTAAAAGGGTATGAATGAAGACAAAGATAATGATTGAAGAACATAATTGTAGAATTAATAATAAATGTTGAGGTAGAAGTTATTCCGTATTCTTATCGCGAGTTTTTGGAATTTTGTCTGCTACTCGCCGGAACCAATTAATTACGATATCTTTAATGAAACAATCATCAATATTGCGATATCACTTTTTCACGGCATCTTTAAATGATAAATATGATCGTGTACGATAGTAAAAATAGTGATAATATAGTAAATAGTGATAAATAGTGATGAATAGTCATAAATAGTGATCATGTCGGATACGTGATCATGGTTGCGTTCCATTTCTGTATCCTATTTAACGCTCGCAACATTCGTGGAATCATTTCATCTTTATCATCTATCAAATGTTAAACAAGGACAAACGATATTCGCGAGCGTTGCGAGCGTTAAATAGAATATAGTCCACGTCGAAAAGCTCGATCTACATAGCACGCAGAACGCGGATCACAAACTTGTAGTCGATTTTAACCTTGATGCAGATTGATGTATAATAAGCTTGCGGCTTGCGAACCGCTATTCTGCGTGATATGTAGATCAGGCTAAAAAAAGAGATCACACTTAGAATCACACAAAATGTACAGAAACGAGTTTTCGAGACGCAAATAAACCACATGATACGTTGAACACGCTGTATGCGTGTAATTTCGAAAACAATACAATCGCGCGTTAATTTATAAGGCGTACTCGCACGATGGCACTAACTCCATCGCAGCGCTGCACTCGCAACGCGAGATACAGATTACTAAAGCCATCTATTGGAAAAATAATAGATTTCTTTTTACTACACCTAATATATATATTTTAAATTATTAACAATATTAATACTAACAATAATTTGTCATATAATAACTTTGAAGAAATGATAAATATATATATAATTGTACATAAAATTTGGCTAGATAAAACTATTACAATATATAAAATTATCCTGGTGGAAAAATGTTGCTGAAATTATTCTACGTTTTGGAACACTTTTCAACAAAATTTCAGTTTAATTTCAGCGATTTTTAGCTGAAAAATTCATTTTCAACAAAATTTCAGAAAAATTTCAGCAAAATTTTCAAACAAATTTTAGCAAAAATTTCAGAGAAATTTCGGTTGGATTTCAGTGATTTTTCAGTATATATATATTAACTAAAAAATTCACTTTCAGTGAAGTTTTAGCAAATTTTTAACAATTTCGCTGAAATGTTCCAAAACGTGGAATAATTTCAACGAAACTTTTTCACCAGGGTATTAATATTAAAAAAATATTATATATATTATTCAGGACAATTATAAATATAATATTATTATAGGACGTCCATATACAACATCCTTGGGATGTACTTTAGACGTCCAACATATAGTGACATAAATGACATATTTCGGACATCCCAGGACGTCAGCTTGTTGCTTGGATTGTGATTGGTTCTGCTCTTGTTCCAGTTACGTTGTAGTAGTTGTTCACGTTACGCTGCTTGAGTAGACCCTGAGCGATCTTTCGAGACTAACGCAGAATCACATGTCTTCAGTAATGTGTGGTTTATGTATAACTACTCTGTAATCTGTTGGCAGTAATTATTACACGAGCAATAATGTCCCCAACAATAATTTCAGCGATATAATGCTTATCGTGTGATCCGTCAGTAACAATTATTATATGGGCAGTAATAACTACACTCGACAGTCAGTATTTTCCGTAAGGGTTTATCACAAAAAAATACTTTTGAAAAGCACATATCACTAGTATAGAAAATACTACACTGCAACTTCTAGGCCCCAAGCGGGTATGATATGTTTTTTTTTATTCGAGGCGGCGTAGCCTAGAAGTTGCAGTGTAGACAGTGTCCGCTTGGAATATTTCTAACTCTAATGGAGACAGTAGAGTGTGAGAACAGTCTTTTTATTGTCTAGGCTGCAACTTTTAAGTGGGTAAAATATGTTATGTTTTTTTGTTCGGGGCGGAATAGCCGCCCCGAACCAATAAGCACTAGTCTATGCACCCCACTGTCTACATGACAGATTTTCTAACCTCAACAACAACAGTACAATTATAGAAGTGCGCCCCTTTGCTGGGGGATGAGAAGGGGGGGGGAGAGAGAATGAGAGTCGCTTCGCGAGGAAAATCGAAACTTATATAGAACAATACAATTATAAACCTTATTTTACTTTTGTGACAGATTTCTTAACCTCAGTAGTTGTTAACTTTAATGCTGATTTTACAATGAGTTGGTAGTCGGTAGTCTTAGTCTTAATCGGTGAAATTGGCTAATCAGCTTTAGTCGTACAAATTGGCTATTGGTCAACTTCACCGATAAGACTTAGTACTACCGATTACCAACTCATTGTAGAATCAGCGTAACTCTTAATATCTTAGTTCACAGGACAGAGCGACACTTTTTTCTGCCAGATTCTTTCATTTCATACAAAAACGCATCGAATAAGCCTAATTTCACTGATTTTTTAGGTGCGGTAGCTAAACTGAATAATTACTGTAAATATAATTTAATGGACTATAGAATTACAATTTACAAATATATACATTTTGTCACATTTAACCTAAACTTAACCCAAATCTAATAAACCTCGATCGAGCAATTATTCAGTTTATTCCTTTGCACCTCAAAAATCAATGAAATTAGACTTATTTGAGTTTTTGCATGAAACGAAAGAATCTGGCAGAAAATAGTGTCGCTCTGTCCCGTGAACTGAGATATTGAGCGTTAAAGTTGACGACTATTGAAGTTAGGAAATCTGTTAGCCGTGAAATACTGTGCGCTGCCGTTACATTCTGATGCTTTCAGTCGAATTCACTGCTTTAAAACACAAATTCACTGCTTTAAAAATATAAATTTAGTATTTTACAAATTATCTGTTTCAAAAATATAAATTCACTGCTAATGGAAATTTATATAATTTTTTCAGAGAAAAATATATTTTTTATTTCCTAATCCTAAAATGAAATTAATTTGCAGATATCGACTTGCAGTTGAAAAATAGCATCCGCAGCAATGCGTAAAAGTTATTACCTTCATAGAAAATAAAAAATCCATGGAAAATAAAATTTCAATGTTAGTTACAATTATTTAATTGTTCCGAAACAAGATATGTAAATCCTCTTGTTTATTTAAATTTAAATTAATCTTGTCATCTAACTTTAATTATGTAGTTTGTGCGTCGATTTGAGGCTATATGGTAACCATGTTATGTTCAGTTCATTGACATCTATTAGAAAGTATAATGTCTTAATATACTATAATTATAAATGTTTCTATATCTATTAGGAATTTTATATACAATTTATGATTAATTTAAAGTTCAAAATTAACAATAAGGAGCTACGAGCCAAGTAATTTACAAATATCATATATCTACATAAATTATTAACAAACGTTTCGATCTAGCACGAGGTCATTATCAATGTTGATAACACATTTGAATTTGTGAAACCGTAAACGCATAATATAAAATCTATAATTACGTACTGTCACAGATTTATGTGTGTTCTGAAACTTGGAGATATCAGATTGACAATTCTAACTTCAAACTACTAGACACACGTTAACTCATTGAAAACGATGATGGTTAACAAGAAAGTCAATTTTACTGCTTTACATTCAACGACAGGTCGTTCTTTATTCCACACAAATAGATTACAGACAGGCAATCTGACATCCAGGTTTCAGAACACACATGAATCTATGACAATGCGGTAATTTAATAAAACTATTGTATTGTACATAGTTACCATGTTCTACTAGAGTTTTTATTTTTTATGTTTCATATAGATTTTATATTATGCATTTACGGTTTCACATATAAATTCAAATATGTTATCAACATTGACAATAACCTCGTGCTAGGTTGAAACGTTTGTTAATTAATAATTTATGTTTATATATTTGGAAAATTACTTGGCTCGTAACTATTTATTGTCATTTTGAATTTTAATCTTTGATCCGCTTCTCACTATACTAATTTAAACTTAAAAGAAGTATTAAAATATAAAGTTGTTACCTCGATTCTCAAGCTAATAAATAATTGTAACTAAAGGTTTTAACGTTGTAATTGTATTTTATATTTTATTTTCACTGAAGAAAGCCGTAATAAAAGTCAAAACATTTGACTTTATTTATGAAGATATTTACATTGACAGTTATAAAGTGATACACATCAAGAAGGCAGATGTTTTTAGTTTTCATTTAATTGTAATTAATCTTTAACCTGGTAAGAGAAACTCACAGAACATTTTTTGTGTTTTCATGTTTTGTGCATGTATGATGATGTTTTGTGATGTATGACGTTAAATTTTTTAACGAAATTTGTCAAGTATAAGTTTTATTATTGTTATCTTACTTTTAGTAAGCTGATTAAATGCCGAAAATCAACTCTTCCAATTTTGAATAAATCATTTTTTCTTTAATTTTTGCGTTTTTCGAAATTGAAATTTGCGTGCTATTTCACAATTTGTCCGAAAAATAATAAAGGCCTTCAAGACCTGAATTGCTCGAATACGTAATAAGTTCCCGGTTAAGGATTAAGTTAAATCGTATCTTTTATTGTGATGATCGCTTAATTTATTATGATTATCATGATTGTTATAATCGATATAATTTTAAAGTTGCTTGCAAGGCTATTGCAAGTGTGATTTAAATGAAAGATTATATATTATATTATATCCATTACCTACTTATTATATTCATTACCTGACTACAAAGAGTAACTCATATTTGTTTAATATTAATTTTTGTTCTTTATATAAAGTTTTGTATTTTTTCTGTATTCTATTAGTGCAATGTTTCTTAGTATTTTAAGTAAAAGTGTGGCTATGTATATATTGTGATAATATCAAAACAAAAGAGTGATTCAATTATATTTACTACATATTGTTGAATATAGAAAAAAGTAAACTTTTTTCTATAATAACTTTTCTTTTTTCTGTAACTTTTTTCTATATTTGGTATTATTATTACAATACTTTTATTTAAAATACCGAGAAGCATTGCACTAATAGAATACAGGAAAAATACAAAACTTTATACATAAAAGGATAATTAATATTATTCAAATACGGATTTAAAAATTTATATTTTGTAGTTAGGTAATGAATATAATATAATATGTAGTAATATCATACAATGTAGAAAATAACGTTATGTAATGAATTGGAAGCAATGTTATACTAATAAAAATTATATTATGCATTATTTTTGTTAACTATATTTCAGAAATCATATTTATATTTATTATATTATATTAATAAGATTACAAATTCTAAATAAAATCATGTATAAAACATATTATATATAAAAATGCTATTTTCTACATAATATTTGCATAATAATATTCTACATAATATTAGCATAATATTTTAGTTACTAGCAACCCTTTGAATATAATAAATTTAAATACCATTTTTGAGAAATACACTTTAAGTTTATTCCAATATATAAGTTTTGTAATGTGTGTAAATAAATCATAAGACTCTTAATAAATTTATTTAAGTAAATTTATTTAAGTTTCAGATTGAGAGGATTATGGTCACTAATATTTCGAAAAAGTTTCAGTTATTTCCGTAACTTTTTGGCAATATTTCAAGAAGATTGCAAATTCTTTCTGTAATATTTTAATAGCCTTTCAATGAGGTTTCTTGTGCAGGAATCGCGGACATTTTGTTATACTAGAGCTGTCTCAGAAATGTTGCAAACATATTTCGCAACTTTTATGAAAAGTTCACTTTTCAGTTAAAATATTTCTGAGATATTTCTGAAAACTTTTGGTGCTATGTGAGCGAAAATTTTTTTTAATTGTCGACTGATTTGTCCTAGGACGTATCGCAAACATTCCCGTACAGCACAGAATTTACAGCAATGTTGCTGCAAAATCTCTGCAATGTTGCTGCAATATTGTAGCAGTGTTACTGCAATGTGCTGCAGAGGTTGTACAATATTTTGTAAATGATATTCTTTTAAGAAATTACAAAAAAAGAATCTTTATGTATCTTAATAATTCCACACAACTAATTTAGACTGAAAGATAAGAGTTTAGAAATTGAATTTTTGTAATAATATTTCTAACTCTTTCAGAAATTGAATTTATGTATGGTATTACTGTATACCATAGAATTTTTTTAAATATCTGTAACATCATTAACTCTTTGACTATAAGTTAATCAAACTCTTAATTCTCTCACGTATGAAAAATGAACCGTACACAGGTAGTCATTCTCTAAAAAATTATTTTTAGATTCTATGTGTATTTAATTCAATTTTTAGATATTTTAGCAAAACCGATTTCACTGAGTATAAAGTTTAATTAAGTGTAAAATATTCAGCATCTATTCTCAAATACTGAACAAATCGAAATGTTAATAGTCGTGAATAACACGAGATTCTACAATATAAATTAACAATACATTTCTATCGTCCCATTTATAAATGCGGAGACGAAAATAACAATTTTAATATAGCTTTACGAATAATACTCAAAAACAAATCCAATTCAAATTTGCTTGTTATAGAAGCAACAAGACATTCGACGCAATCATTATAGAACAATTATGGTACCAATGTTATTACGCCCTTGTAAAGTACTACAACTTCCCCGTGCTGATTGGATTTTTGAGCGTAGGCAACTTGCCCTATGTAATGGATTCCATAGGTAGGTATATTATGCATATCGAACAACTTTCGTGATTTCGTCGGCCTAACAATTTTATTGTTTACGAAAGTCATCCCAGCGCAGGTAACAACTGGGAGTGCGAACCTGATCAGACAGTCGTTCCGCAATGTCTCTACTGGGTTTGCACCTACCCAGGTTGGCATCGTCAACGAACGTCGTTAACTGTGCGCGGAAATTGACGTAAATTGTCGTTAAAGCAGAAAGTGCGAGCAATCGGAGACCGGGTCTTCGTGGAAAAGGATAGATTACTAGGTAGTGCTTTAACTTGTACCGGTCTGACCCTAAGAATGCCGGAGAAAAGGTGGCGAAGGATGACGCGCCGGCTCGCCGCCATTCGATTCCTTTACCTCGTAATTGAAGATACCCGAAAGTACTCTTCCGGATGAACGTAATAGACCGTGAAATGGATCGCCGTGGTTGCTACTGAAATATTTCAATTAAAGCCAGGCGAGTTTTGCGGAGGCGAACTGCGTTTCGAAGTAGTAACGTTTCACATTGATCTGACACAATCACTGTGTTGAATTTACAAAGAAATAGATACCTGACTGTAATACATATTGTAATACATATTGTATTTCTTTCTTTTGACTTGCGGAAAAATTTACAATGTAATAACGCGTTTCTCTACTCATCCGAACAGAAGCAAAAAAAAAGGAGTAGTTCTAAATTTTTAAAGAGCGCATCGCATATTAAAGTATTCCTGCTTGTAGCATATCACTCCCTTGTTTCAAAAGTGATGTAAAAAAATTAAGTTTTTTAAGAAAAGGAAGAAAACTATTTTTTAACTGGACAGAAAATTATTATTTAATTAAATGTAATAAATAATGTAATTTTTATATCATTTTTGTTTTACAACCCTTAATCTTGCTTGTTTACTTATTAAGATCATATCATTCGGATCAATAAGTTAAAAAGCTCTAAAAATAAAAAAAGATCACAGTAAAAGGATCTTACATTAACAAATGAAGTGTACAAATACTACTGAAAATGTTTTTAAATATTACCAAAAAAAAAAATAAATTACATCAGAGGTGCCAAAGGATTTGCGAATTATCGCCATGTCGTGATCTATTGCTAATGCTAACATTTCGTGAACCTTTGCCGTTCATTTTATCAGGACGAGGAGCGCATTGATATTTTCTTATCCTGACGAAGTAAAGAACAAGATTCATGAAACGTTGGTATTAGCAATGAATCACGATGCAGCGATGACTCGCAAATCCTTTGCGCCTCTGAAGAAAACACCTGTGAAAGTCTCAAAGGTATTGAAATAAACTACATATTGTCATTCTATAATATCACAATATTGGGCCTAACAATTCAAACAGGCTAGTAAGATTAAATCTTTTTGATTTGTAACGATTTCTTTTGAATGAAATTTATTATTTTATTTTTGATGATTAATAAGATAATATTTAACTCATTTATGATATCTAATAACTTGAAAATTGCATTTTTTTAGTTATGTTATTTTTTAAAATAGAAGCGATATAACTTATAAATAACTTATAAAAAACTCGAGGCTATATATTTCAAACTTTTACATTACACAATTAAATATACCGCTATATTTTTATAAGCAGCAACATTTATTTTATTTAAAAGAAAAAAAATGTTATAAATAAATGTAAATGTTATTATATGACTTATGGTTGCAGGAAATCCAGACGATCCTAACTTTAACCCAGACATGACGTATCCATTTACGAATAGAATGACAATCAATGAGCGGATAATGAATATTCTTTATACAACATATACAAGATTATATTATCGATACTGGCATCTACCAAATGCTCAACGCATGGCTAACAAACGGACTCCTGGCACATCTGTTTACGACATCGATAAAAATTTCAGTCTAGTGATTCTGGGCAACAATCACGTGTTTGGTTATCCGAAGCCGTTATTGCCACATGTGATCGAAGTTCATAGTTTGCATATTTTGGAAAACCCTGGTGCTTTGCCTAAAGTGAGTAATTATAATTATATTAATTATAATAATTATAATTATATTTAAAAAAAAAATTGGTGTAACATATTGCGTAAGATAGTTTTAATATTCAGTTAACATCAGAAAATAGATTTTGTAATTATTTAGTACGAAGGTAAAAAAATAAATTTGAAATAAGAATGTTATTAATTGTATAATTGTAGACATGAGATATATTGACAGTTATCTTTCATGACAACTATCTTCGTTATTTTCATTAATATCTCAATTTCCTTTTTCTTTTTAACCGTATGTTAATTTATAGGAAAAACTTTTGTAATTATTTAGTATTGAAAAAGTAATAAATTTGAAATAAAGAAATTATAAAATGTACAATTGTAAAAATAAAATATGAGAAGCAGACTTTTAAAATATGTTTTGTCCAAAATTTATAATTTTCAGAAAATAAGAAAGAAAAAAATTACGCACACAAGAAAACTACGCACTTTACAGAAAATAATAATATGTCAATCAGTAGTATGTGAAATATTAAACAAAATTGCTAAACAATTGCTAAAAATGTTAAATAAATGCATTTTGTTTATCTCTAGTTAAAAAACGTAATTGACTTCGAAATATCTACGTTCTTTCAGCATATAAATTAACAATGAAAGAATGCTTTCTGAACATCTCAGAGTAGCTTATAATATGAGTCTTTCAACCACATTGAACATTTCGACTGTAACTAAAAAAATGAAATTTTGGACAAAATGCATTTTGAAAGACTGCTCCTCATATATTAATAGTTATCTTTTAAGTTTCCACTTGCTTCAGGTTTTTTTTAATCAGTAGCATAGCAAGGGAAGGGGCGGGAGGAATGGTCTGTCCTAGGCATCATCTTGGCAAAGGTGTCAATCAGTAGCTGAGGGTGATCAACACTATCAACAGAAGCATTTCTTGCATAATTCTTGTATAATTCAATGAGATTTCACAGAAATAATATCAAATTTGACAGTAGTCTTATGAATTTTTATGATCATGAGTGTTGCTACTTGCGAACGAAGTTTTTTAGTGTTAAAGCTTATTGAAACCTACTTTTGTTTAACAATAAGTCAGATCATGCAATTAACCTCGTCAATAAAAATTATTACAACATATATCAAAATTTTGCGTAACTTCATTTAAGCGTATCTCTGTAAAAAATGGACGTATTTAAAAGTTTTTTTTTCATTTTCAACGATAAAGTTTGTACGAAGCTTTCAATGGATTTTGAATCTATCTTTACTTCTACCTGGCATCTTTTAAAAAATAACGTTCTTTTTTAAGAAATTTGCATAGTTTGACGCATTCCACGGGGTGGAGTAAATTTTTCGTAAATGTTTCCGTACTTCATAATAACCATGAAGTATTGATTTCTCTCTTACAAATTAAAAAAAAATTAAGCTTTGTACAATTTTTTTTCAAGGAGACACAGTGTATCAAAATTACCTATGTACGAGGGCAAATCAATAAGTACCCGTGTTAGTAACGAAGACGCAAGCTTTTCACAAACATTTTTTTTATTTTTCAACGTCAACCCCTTTTAGGATACACTTTTCCCAACGCTTCTGCCATTTTTTTAACCCCTCAGAAAAATACAATACGATTTGTCGAACTCTGCAAAATAGACCTCTGTTTCGGCGATGACCTCCTCATTTGATGTGAATTTCTTTCCACCGAGCATTTTTCCAAGTTTTGAAACAAGAAGAAGTCACAGGGGGCTAAATCCGGAGAGTACGGTGGATGTGGCAGCAATTCGACCAATTTGGCTGTGGCGACTGCGGAGGAGTGAACCGGTGCATTATGAGCAATCGCGGCACCCATCGGGCCGACAGCTTTTTCATTCCCAAATTATCATGCAAAATATTGAATGCCATTCCGTATGACACGCCTATGGCCTCTGCTACTTCATGCACTTTCGTTTGGCGATTAGCGAGAATCATGTCGTAGACTTTTTCAACGATTTCCACAGTAACCATGTCTGCCGGGTGGCCTGGGCGCTCCTCATCAAAAACAGACGAACGACCACATTTGAATTTGTTGAACCAATCTGACGGTTGTCATAGATAGTGAAGAGTTCCCATAGACGGCATCCAACTTCGTTTTTATTTCTTCGCACGTTTTTCCATTCAAAAATAAGAAACGAATCACGGATCGATATTGCTCTTTTTCCATTGTATCGGAAAACATCAAACACGCTCACTACGAATTGCTGTCAAATCAAGACTATTGCATGAATCACTTTGAAATTTTGTATGGCGTCGTTTGAAAGATGATAGTACACGATGGTAATGCAAACTTGCATCAGCAACGTCGCCTGCCTTGAAACACGGGTACTTATTGATTTGCCCTCGTATTTTATTCAGTTACTGTCAGCATTAGCATTGCCCGATGTGCACCACGAGGAGATTACTGGACGGATTGTGCGTGCGTGCGTGCGTGCGTGCGTACGTGCGTGTGGATATGTTTGTTCTTTAAAACTGTGTTTTTCGCCTCGTTTTTGGATGATCTCTTATAAACATGCACGCATATTGATGCAAAATCTAATTGAGGAGAAGAAGAACTGCCAACAAATCTGCAGCAATTGGAAGTAGCATTGCATCAAATATATGATAGGAAGTCTCTTAGACTTCAATTAGAGCTTGTATTATTATGCTTGCATATTTACAAGAGATCATCCAAAGCCGAGGCAGATATACACAATTTTAAAGATCAAATATATCCCCACATGCTTCTACCTCCCTCCCCTCCCTCCCTACACACACACACACACACACACACACGCACGCACGCACGCACGCACGCACGCACGCACGCACGCACGCACGCACGCACGCATGCACGCACGCACGCACGCATGCACGCACAGAAAAACACTGACACACACGATGCGCAAAATCCGATCAGCAATCTCCCCGTGATGGGCATTGGGTAATGCTAATGCTGACAGTAATTAAGCAAAATGCATAGGTAAGTTTGATATATTGTATGTTTTAAAAAAATCGTACAAAGCTTATTTTTTTTAATTTTAAGAAAAAATTCCATATATTACGACGGTTATCATGAAATTTGCGAAAAAATTTACTCCACCCTGTAGAGTGCGTCAAATTACGAAAATTTCTTAAGACAAAACATGTCTTTATTTTTGAAGACGCCAGGTAAGAATAAGGATAGATTCAAAATTCGTTGAAAGCTTCGTAAAGTATAGACTGTACATTAAAATGAAAGATTCTTAAATGCGACCATTTTTCACAGAATTACGCTTACTTGAAGTTACGCAAAACTTTGATATAAATTTATAATGCGATAATTTCGTTGACGAATGTAAATGAACTTGCGTTGCCTTTCATTGAACAAGATATAACAAAAGATATAGAGTTCACAGATCCTCAACGGTACCAAATTTTCACCAATTTGCTGCAATTTTTGTACTGTTGGGGATGTTATCAAAGAATTTCCAAGCACTTAAGTCCGAAAGATTCAAATCAAAAACTTTTTTCAGTTAATAGTATGTTTTAATTTGTTCTAGTTTAAAATTTAGACTTTGTTGTTTAATTTTTATACTAAAATATATGTGAGAGAAAAGAAAAGAAAGCAAAATAAAAATATTATATGTAGAAGAGAGTGGGCTATATCGAACCGTGTTACAAATAGGATCTTTCATTTAAATGAATACGGTTAAGATTTGTGCAAATCCTTATAAGATAACAAACATGTGATAGCAGTTTGACAGTTCTTTGTCATTCATAGAATAGACGCAAATGTATTTTCATCCATTCTGCGAAAATTTCTTTAAAAAAGAAAATCCTTGTAAAATTATTTAAAAGGTATTAAAAATTTGAAAGGTAACTGATTTAAGATAATTAAAGAGTAGAATTCAAAAATATCAAGTGTTTTATGATCACTTTTGCGATTTATTGTAAAATTTATTCCAAAGTTCGAAAGGACCCGTCTCTAAATCGGACCTCTTTTTGGATGTTCAAATCGGAACTACAATACAATAGATAACATGTAGGCCTGGTTGTACTGATGATCTGCCGATCAGATCTGATTCAAGGAACTAAATTAGTGAAATATCATTTATCGTCAGAATCAGATTAATTGAGTTATATTGATTTCAATTCTAATAGTATAAACTCGGTAATTGTTTTTTTATTTTTTCATCAAATTGCTCTTGTTTACTCAATACTAAAATACATTAAAATATTTAAAATTATATCTAAAAGTGCTTAAAAATAAGAGATCGTCCGATTTGGAACCAATTTGAACAAATTCCAAATCGGACCGGAAAAAGCGGTTTTACATTTTTCATTATAGTTGAATACAGATGAGAGATATGTCAAAATGATCTGAAGCAAAAATAAAGGGAATTAAATGATCTTTCCAATGGCACCTTCGGTTTTATGATTGGACTTTATTTATGTCTTATAGAGAGCAAAAACTGCAAAACAGGTCCGATTTACCGTACTTTCCCCTTTATACAATATAATTTAATAGTAGGAAGGTAGAAAGCTAATGTGAGCCAGCATAGGTTGTTAGTGTGTAAGAATACCATATATTTAGAAATGAAATAAAAATTACAAACGTTTCGACCGTTATTATTGGGTCATCTTCAATGTAGGTTTGAAAAATTTAACTGTGAAAATTAAAACATGTAATGATCACTTACTATTTCAATAGATAAAATATAAAAGTTGTCTGTCGTATTTAACTGAATGCTTAAACAATTACATTATCTGCAATATACAATAATATAAAATATAATAAAAAACTTAAAATACTAATATAAGAAATTGTTATTAAAGAATTGGATAAACTTACATATTGACAATGGTCAGATAATTTAGAACGTGCGTAACAATAAGACATTTCAAGAGTGTATGAGAGATCAAAACGAAATTGCCGTTACAAAGTGGGGAAAAATAATAAAATAAATAAACAGAAACAGAAAGTCAAGCAAGTTCTAATAACAAAGTATGTATTAACTGTAAAACTTGGAAAAATCAATCTTTTTAAAATAAATCATGATACAAAGAATCCAACATTTCCTCTTGTTAATTTAGACCATTCTTTTGTTTCTTAATGTAAATAGACTCAGAGATTAATTGTATTCTGTATCGCTTATTGTAATTCTTCTCTTAATCTAAAATCTTTACATTGTTCCAATCAAATTTATGATTATATTCCAGTCTATGTTCAATAATAATCGAGTATTGATTAGTATGTCTATTGATGTAATTACGATGTTCTGATATTCTGGTTTTCAATAATCTTTTCGTTTGGCCTATGTAAGAAGTGTTACAATCCGAATAATTAATTTTATATACTACATTAGAATGTAAAAAAGAATGTAATTTATCTTTTTGAACTCTAATGAACTTAATTTATGTAATCTCACGTAGATCAAGCTAACAGTTTTATTATTGTATTTTTGAAAAATCTTTTGAATTTTTCTGATATGGTGGAACACAGGAAACAGTAAAGAAGATTGTTAAAGACTTAGTTGCAGATCATGAATTTTTATTTATACTAATTTCGTTGTTATTAAGTTGTTTAAATTTTACGTACAATTTCTTTTTATATAATTAAATATTATATTGAGAGGATATCCGTTATTTAATAAAATGTCTATTACTAATCAAAAGTTTTTTTCATGGAAACTAGGATTCCTACTTGGCTACCTTCCTACGATTTATTCTTTGAAGCCTTCAATCAAGATTGAGATTTGATAATTTAATAGATTATTTATTAATTAATAGAAATAAATTATTTGTTAATTAATCTAGTAGTGATTGCCACTAAATAATAATAAATAGTACAGTAATATAAATGCTAGTAAATAATAATTTAATTAAAAAAGGATGGGGGAACAAAGAGGACCTCCCCGGGCGCTACCATCCTTTGCTATGCCACTGCTTTTAATCATGTATTTACAGTAAAAGACATTTAGATTATAAAATGAAATTAAACAATTTAACGAGTTAAACGCATCGACATTTTTCCTACTTGAATAGCATCTAGAATTGATATTTTTATATCGATTAAACCTTTGCTTCTCATAGTTCTAAGTACATCTCAGAAAGGCGAAATTGTATGTCGTACGAGAATGATTTCTCTCGGGAAAATACATACCATTCTCACAGGTGACCAATAATAGTCAGTTGGTAGAAGTTTACCAACAACTCAGCGTAGCGATGTAAAAGTAAACGTCATTGCTATTTACCGCGAACCATTCTAAGTCTCCTAAGGGATGACAAGAAAAATATTATTGAAAGAATATTTCCTTGAAGATCCTTCACGTAGAAAAAATAACCGAGGAATCGCTCTATATAATATTATAATAGCTGTTTGAAACTTTTGTCAATCTAGAAGTCGAACATTCCTTTATAATGATTATTTAACATCGTTGATGTATTAAATTGAACTAACAATTTAATCATTGAAAGTGCATTTCTCCTTTTTAACTTAAAATTAAACTAACGTTTATATTGGTTTTTAATTAAAAATTAAATATTTTAACAATTAAAATATTACTGTTCGGACTCCTCAAATTTAAACAATAAATTAGTATAAAGACTATGCGAGTTAGCGCGGTTAACAGTGCACAAATTAAATTATAATTATGCGTTGACTCACATAACTTTTATACTAATTTATTATTAGATATTTTATTGAAACATTAACCACACATTATTAATTTTAAATCTATGTTAAGAGAAAGGTAAAAAAGGATAGAAAGGATAGAAATTGAAAATTGACTTGATTAATAAATTAAAAAAAAAAATAATTGTATTTCAATAAAGATAAAAATTATTAAACGTTTTGCATCTGTCATTTAGGCATTTTGTATATGCCAATTTAGGCATTCACTAAAAAAGAATTTTTAAAAAATAAATATATCGGTTCACTACTATAAAAGTGCTTAAAGATAAGTGCATTTATCACGTGATGCCAAACGATATCGAGAACGGAACGTGACTGCAGCAGTGTATGATCGTCTTTATACACATACACCAGAAGTATCGAAAGTCCGTGAATAGTTATAATTAATAGGACAAAGCCTTTAGCTACACATTGCGCACATGAAATTACCATTACTATGTCTACCATAAAAGCTAACGTAGGTTTTGCAATTAACAAAGGAAGCTACATTATCAGTAATATCAGTCACACAATCGGTTCCACTTGCATCCTACTGTAACAGTTGCTAACGCAGTTTTGAAAATACGAAGGTTACATAATGAATAAATGTATTTTCTAAAACGAGATGGCTTCTTTTGCCTACAAATTTATTGCGTACAGCATAGTTTGCCTATTCCCATAGCAAAAATCGTTATAGTTATATCACAACATTCATGATTACGTCATGGTGACGTGCGAATGTTCGCTTTATCACAAATGTGATGTCATAGCAATGTCTGGTGAAGTGCGAATGTCTTTATAACATGTGTTATTTTGTTATGACAATCTCATAGTGACATCATACTTCTTTACTGATTATTGTGACTCTATTATGATGTGAATATAACTCTTTTCTATACATATATACTTTTGCGCACAAATAAAAATTTCAGAAACGAAATCTCATTTGTCTGCATGTATTATTTCTTATATGTATTATTGTCTACATGAATTATTGTCTACAGTTTGATTGCCTACAAGTATTTTTACGCATAAATAATAATTTTAGAGACGAAATCATTTATCTACATATATTATTGTCTACAGATCGATTGCCTACATGTATTATTGTCTACAACTCGATTGCCTACATATATTTTTGCACACAAATAAAAATTTCATAAATGAAGTTACATTTACTTATATGTATTATTACCTATAGATCGATTGCCTGCAAATACTTTTGTGCATAAATTTAAAATCAAGGTTAAATCATGTAAAAAAATAATTTGTAAATATTTTAAAAGCAGAGAATTTATGTTTTAAAGCAAAACATTTGTGTTATGAAATAGAATTTCTATTCTTAAAGAGAATAGTATATGTAGGCAATCGAGCCGTAGAAAATGCCCATACAGTACCGATTATTGCAGAAAATTTTCAGAATTGTTTCAACTTATTCGTTGAATTTGGCCATCAGGCACGTGTAAACCCGTGCATTGTCTTGATAGAAGAGCACTTTCTTCTTTGCCAAATGGGGACGTTTTTTCTTTAAAATGTTGTTGAAACGGTCCAATAAGGTTGCGTAGTAATCGCCATTGATCGTTTGCTTCGGCGGAAGGTAATCGATATGAATTATACATATGCATCCCAAAAAACTGTGGCCATCACCTTTCCGGCCGACTTCCGGTCTTCGTTTTCTTCAGAGCTGGTTCACTCGGTGAAGTCCATTGTTTTGACTGTTCCTTCGTCTCGGGTGTGAAGTAATAGATCCATGTTTCGTCCACAGTCGACGCAGAAATTCATCTGGATTACGTTGAAACATTTCCAAACATTGTTTTGAAATCGTCATACGGTCGAGCTTATGGTCCACAGTAAGCAAACGCGGCACTCATCTTGCCGACAGCTTTTTCATACCCAATTATTCATGCAAAATTGAAATCACTATGCTATGTGATATGCCTGTGGCCTTAACAAGCTCGCGCACTTTCACTTGTTGATCAGTCAAAACAATATCGTGAACTTATCAATGATTTCTAGCGTAGCAGCCTCCCGAATTGGACGTTCCGAACGAAGTGCATCACATGTGGATGTACGACGTTTAAATTCATTCACCCAATTGTATACAGTCGCAAACGCTGGTGCAGATGTGCTATGAACATTATCCACCTCGGCTTTGATTTCTTTCGGCTTAAACCTTTCATATGTAAATGTTTGATCACTGCACGAAACTCGTTTTTTTCCATTTTGCAAAAAATACAAAGGTTGTTCGCTTTAATTGTCTACAGAAATGAAACCATGTGATGAATTCCGCTCAAAATTTGACAGTAATCAGCTGAAAGATGCTTGTCAAAAAGAAATGTGACATGACACTGCGAGTGTCCTAAGACAGATTTTCTAAGAACTTATTGACTTGCTCTCGTATTTTAACAGAAGTTTTTCCAAAATCTATCATATGCAATAAATTGAAAAACATTTAAACAGAACAAAAAATCATCATGATGTTAAAATCGAAAATGTTTATTAAGTTTTTTTGTTAATCACGATTCAATTTAACGTCATTTTGATCATGATACAATAGAATTAGACAAGGTGTATTCCCGAAAATGCGCAATAATAAAATAATGACGTCCTTATTTACAACTAATATGAATGTACCGTTTGATAATTCGATTTTATGTTTTCGAGTTTTTGTATATTATTCCTTAGTTTTTATTAGTTTTTCGTTTAATTTGTAATAGTTTTTATATGTAGAGGAAAGTCGCCAATAATGACATAGATATTCTAATGTGACACCCCCTTATTTCTCAGAAACTAATTATTGCACTATATTAATATTAGTAAAATCATGATCTGTTTAGCTAATTAAAGAAGTAAAAACTCATAATTCGTGTATTTGTGGCTTATTTCTATACCAAATCAGTCAAAAACAAATTCTACAAATGCGAAAATAAAATTCTTACGAAAATAATTTTCTTTTGCAAATTGCGTATTTTTTTTAAATAATAGTGACTATTATTGATAATATTATTGATAATATTACGTCATTTTAAATGCTTGTAATTTTCTAAATCAGTTATATTATTTTTTTTTTTAGTTTCTTCATAATACGAATTTAAAATTAAAATTTGGGTGCAGCATAAACCACACCTGTCTGTAAAACAGATCATGAGCTAATTTAACCTTTATAATGTTGATTTATCAAATAGCTCTATTGGAACTGAAGACAATCGTGTATGTGTATATATAGAAAAACTTTTAAAAAATTATCGCGTTACATATTTGCATCTTGCATAACAACATAAAGTAAATATGCATAGGTATATAATTCAATAAAAATGTTTTATAACGAAGTGAAAGATTCTGGAATATTTTGTATACATTCACTTGTAGGTATTTTATATAGATAATTCCTATAAAAGAATAGGAATACGTAGCATTACTGCATATACGATAATGATATTATGAAAGGTATATAAGAGTTAGATTTTAAAATCTTTAATAACGTAAAAATTAAATATATAAAATTACATGATAAACTTTATAACTTACAATAATATTTTTCGATGTAGAATAAATCAATATTACATTACATATGTTTCGGCCTTTGTATTCCCCCTCTTCAAATGCACAAAAATATATAAAAGTTCACAAAGATGTTAATCATTTCAAGAAAGAAACGTTCCTGTGTAAAACTTGTAAGTGATAATAAAATATCACGTGAGTCTATAAGAGGAACAGAAACTGCTCGCCAAAGCAGTTGAATGGCCGATTGGTTGAGAGATTCTGGATGTTCTGGTGAAATCATGAATTTATTTACAAATAACTTTTAGATGATAAACAAGTATACATGTCACTCCGATAGGACTCACCGATCCGATAATACGTGTTGAGTTGCATCTCTGTGATGCTCGTCAATGATTAACTCTCGTAGTCAATATAATATAGCGTATAAAGACGTAGTAAAAAATTGAGACAGTGAATATAATAATAACTGGAAACTTCTATAAATGAGTAAAACCGTCATCTTTGTCATATTATTTTTAAATGTGTTTTAGAATAATCTGTAATTTTTTCATAATTTTATTATCATTTTGAAAATATGTATAAAACATCTTTAATTACGAAATTTTTGTATATGAATAATGATATTGTGTGGAAACTGTAGGTGTGATTTTTTAATAGTAATTATGTATATGTGCTTATACATTCAATATGACTAATTAATTAAAATAGTTGGCGATATAATAATTATTTTTGAAAAATACTTTAAATTTATTTCAATAAGTTTTGCAATCTGTAAAACTCTTAATGAATTTTAAGTTTTTTAAAAATGAAATTTAAATATATGTTTAAATGATATTTAAACAATATTTAAATTTATTACGTCGACATAATAAATTTAAATATTATTTAAGTATCAATCAAGTATATACTTAAATATTATTTTTGTAATACTAGAAATAACTGGAATCTTTTTGGTAATATTTCAAAAAAATTGCAAATTCTTTCTGTAACTTTTCATCAATTTTTCAAGAATCGCAGACATTTTGTTATTCCTCAGAAATGTTGCAGACATATTTCGCAATTTTTATGAAATGTTTCACTTTTCAGTTAAAATATTTTTGAAATATCTTTGAAAACTTTTGACGCTATATTGGTAATACATGTAAGCAAATGTGACTTCCTTTCTAAAATTATTATTTGTGCGCAAAGTGCTTAGGCAATCTAGTTGTAGGTAATAATACATGTAGGCAATAATACATGTAAGCAATAATACATGTAGGTAATAATACATGTAGGCAATAACATATGTAGATGTAAATATGACTTCGTTTCTGAGATTTTTACTTATGCGCAAAAATGCATGTAGGGAATTGAGCTGTAGACAATAATCTTTGTGCGCAAACGAACTATCAGTAAGTAATGTAGGCAAACAATGTTGTAGGCAATCAATTTGTAGGCAAAATGGGATCCTCTCTTAAAAAACAATAATGCTTATATAACAAAATGGCATTCAATTATTTTAATTGTAAAGAAGCACATGATATATTAGTAAGAAGTGTGCTTCACACATGTTAGATTTTGTTACCTTTAATAGTTATTATTCATAACCATCAGTCCTACTAAACTGCGTAGTTGCACTTATATTTTAATAAAAGAACTGATTATACACGTTAAAAGTACACACACTATTATTTCTATACAAGTAAGTACAGTACCGCTCAAAAATTTTAATAAATATTATTTTTTGCAAAAAAAGACGTAATTGTTTGCCGAATGCATTTATCTATTAAATGTTCATCCTTTTTATATTTGAACTATAAAAGTGTTAACTTTATTTTAATTAAATTTCTGTGCAAAGAAACAAAAGAAGAATAAAGGAATTTAGAACATAGAACACAGTAAAACACTAGTAAGCAAATATTTAATGAGTGTTGAAAGTTGCGAGCAGGTTACGTATTTTATGATAACGCTTTTTAAACTTTCACAGATATTATCTTTAAAGATATCAGAAAGTTTGCGAATTTTTATCCATCGCTAATGCTATGTATTTTTTTCTACTCTACATTGGTAGTGTATGAAAGAATGGAAGAAGCAATCATAAAAACAATTAAATGTGCTAGAGGTCAAATTTATTAGCATGTTTAATCTATGTTTAGTCTAATTAACGTGTTAATGTTTGTCTATTACAAATTCTGAAAATTAGAATATTGCATTTTTTTTAATGTACAGAAAACATTGATTTCAGTTAATAAATAATATAAACTGAGAAAACAATTTTTTCTTTATTAATTCAAATTTTGCTATTTATTGAAACTTCTGAGTAGTATGCAATATTGTAAAATATTTTTAAATTTCTTTATACATATATTGCATACCGCTTGTCACTAAAAATAAAATTTGGACTAAAATACTTATCACTATATGTCTCATATACTTATCACACTTCTCAGATCTCATTAAACGCAACTTTTATTAATATTTCAGGATATTCACGAATTTCTGGACAATGCTCAAGATGGTGCTATTTATTTCTCTCTGGGCTCAAATCTGCAAACTGACCAACTACCTGCTGGACCTTTGACCGCATTGTGTAACGCTCTAGGTTCGCTTAAGCAAAGAGTTCTATGGAAACATAATGGTAACATGGCTATTCATGCGACCAACATCAAATTTGTAAAGTGGGTGCCACAACAAGCAGTACTAGGTAAGGTTGCCCAAGACTAAACTGATCAACTCTTTAACCTCGTTCTTTTCGAAAGAAGCGGGATATACAAATGTCGCGAGATATACATTTACAAAATGGTTCGATGAGAAGCATTCTATACTGAAATTTCTTTGTGCTTGAAGATAGAGAATCGATAAAATTATAAAAAGGATAGATCATGAAAAGAGAGAGAGAGAGAGAGAGAGAAAGAGAGAGAGAGAGAGAGAAAGAATTTACTTCACAATCTTGTTTTAGTTTTATGCAACTATGGCACTTATTATATTTACAATACAATCAATATTTTATTTTAATTTTAATAATAGCTGTTTTGTCAAATTTAAAACATTTTAATTAAAAGAATTGTTAAAAAGTATCAGAAGTTATTATAACATTGTAAGTTTAAAGATATTTAATAATAGCAACACATGATTATGTATAAAATAATGATGTACATAGTGAATAATTATAACTGTAGAAATGAATTTGCTATGAATTTAATTATTTAATTTAATCGCATTTATGTAATACACAAAAATTTAATACTTTAGTATTTAAATTTTCTTAAGATTTTCTTAAAGATTTTCTTAAAAAGATTACCACGAATTAATATTATAAAATCTATTATAAAATTATGTATGAAATTGTCAAATTTTAAACATTCTGCTTAATTTAAATAAAATTTATTGAGTCAATACAGAAAGCATCATTAATCAATCTAGATTTCGTTGGTCCCAAGTAACGATTACTAAAGAAAGCAGACTTACTAACTTTATATAAGACTCTTTCAACTCACGAACGAAATGTAAAATTTTAACTTAATTGTTCGATCTCATATATTGCCAAAGTACATTAACTTCTTGTTCGCTATTATTATGAACAAATTGAAAAACTTATACTTGGGCTTTTAATAATTACACTTCTATTTTGTTAACGTATACAATCATAAGGATTTATTGGATTCGTTAAACGAAATTTAGCGCGAGAAAGAAATGACAGCTAGAAAAATGTATACAGAGTGTTGCACACAGATATTCAACAAACTTGCGACTTTAGCATTACTATCAAAAGATGTTAATTTCTCCAAGGGTTCTCTGATCTGAACTTTTTTTATAGTTCGAAATAATTCTTTAAATAATTCGAACTTTATACGGTTATTCGCTTTGTGCATGAACGTGGAGGGGATTCATGGACTTAGGCACTCATAGCGGTCAATTTGCGAAATTAATCTGAAACAGCGAAAATACTCGCAATTTTTTAATATATTGAAAAAATGGAAAATAAATAATTAAAAAAAAAGCAAAATTATATTGTTGTGTAAATTGCAAAAATAATTATATTTATAACTCAGATAATTATTTTGCAACATCTAATGCACACTATTCACATAAAGTACAATACAAAAACGTGAAATATGATGATATGAGCTATAAAAAAATTGAAATAAGTATATAAATACTTACTAGTAAATAAAAGCAAAAATTGCAAGAAAAATATCGACAATTACCCAGTTTAATACGCAATCAAAAAAATTATTAAAAGGTATACTAATCGATACTATCGATATGAATTATAAATGAATATACATTTTATTATCAGGTTTGCAGAAAGCAATAAAAGATCATTTACGACACTAAACCTTTCCGTGAATTCCTGAAAATTCAATTAAAATCAATTTAAGCATTGATGGGTTACCATTGGCAAAAAGTTCCAAAGTGCAGTTTTGACCATTTTTAAAGCAAATTATTCATATACGCTGATTATAGAGAAAAACCTTTTGTCATCGAAATATTTTACGGACATTGTAAATTGACCAAACTGAAGAAATTATTCATCAGTTTAATGAGGAATATAATGAAATTCAACATAAAAGATTTCAATATAGAGGAAAGAAATACAAGGTTTTCATCAATGCAGTAATGCGACGCCCCTGCAAAAGCATTCATGAAATGCATTGAAGGCCACACAGGATATAATGGATGCGACAAATGTGAAGAAGAAGGCGTAATGGAGAGATAATCGAATATTATTTCTTAATGAAAATGCTCCATTACGCACGGATGAAACATTTTTATTACGACATAACGAAGATTATCATTTAGATAATTCACCTTTCGAAAATATTGGATTAAAAATGGTAACACAATTTCCCTTAGACTACATGCATCTCGCATGTCTTGATGTCATGAAAAGATTTCTAAAATTATGGATTCAAGGAATAAATGGCATTAAATTGCGTGCATCTCAAATTGATTAATTATCTACAGATTTAAAACTGTTAATACCATACATACCCATAGAATTTTAGAGAAAACCAAGAGGTTTAGATGAATTGGATCGCTGGAAAGCAACGGAGTTTAGGCTATTTCTCCTATATATAGGTTTGGCCATTTTGTGATCATACGTAGGCTGCTGGAAAAGTTTCTGCAATTTAATACTTCCAGTAGCGTCAACGTTCTGCTACTATCATATCCGTAAAATTAGACATTTTTAACTTATAATTCAGTTGACAGTTTGTATCCAAGCCAACTAGTTTTGTTTGCATAGTATTTTAAATGAAGTTATTTTGTGAGAAAACGGAAATTTCGTGTGAAAATTTTCGGGCAATGATTTTTTACGATTACAAATGTAATCTAACTCCGAAACAATGCATCGATCGACTTCATTTGGCTTTTGGGGATGAAGCACCATCCAATAGGACTGTTTATAATTGGTTTGCCGAATTCCAGCGTGGACGCACCTTTCTTTGTGACGAATTCCGTGAAGATCGTCCATCCACGTCTGTTGTTGTCACTAATGTTGATGCTGTGCGTGAAATGATTGAGCGAGACCGGCATATGACATACCGCGAGATTCAGGCACCCTTAGGCATTGACATGAAAGCAATACATACGATTTTGCATGATCACTTGAGCGTACGGAAACTTTGCAGTCGTTGGATCCCACACAATTTGACCGAAGTTCAAAAACAGGCTCGTGTTAAATGGAGCAAAGAAATTCAACCGAGGTCGGTCAAATTCTACAACATCGTTACTGGGGACGAAACATGGATCTATTCATATGAGCCCGAAAGTAAACAACAATCCACTGTTTGGGTATTTCAAAATGAACCGAAACCAACAAAAGTTGTTCGTTCACGCAGTGCTGCCAAGCAAATGATTGCTTGTTTCTTCAGTCATACCGGACATGTGGCAATCGTGCCTTTAGAGGATCGAAGGACTGTAAATACTGATTGGTATACAACAATTTGTTTGCCAAAAGTCATAAATGAATTGCGTAGAACAAACCGAAATCGTCGCATCATCCTTCATCATGACAACGCCAGCTGTCACAGCACGTCAAACCGTTGATTTTTTATCCAGTAAAAATGTCGAATTGATGACTCATTGTCCATATTCACCTGATTTATCACCTAATGACTTCTTTTTGTTCCCAAACATTAAAAAGAAGATGCGTGGTAAGCGATTTGAGTCGCCTGAAGCAGCTGTTGAAACATATCGTACACTGATTTCTGAGGTTACAGCCTCAGAGTGGAAAAATGCTTCGAAAATTCGAGCGTATGCAAAAATGTATCGATCTTAAAGGCGAATACTTCGAAAAACAATAAAGAAAAAAAACATTTACCGAATTTTACATGGTTTTTTTCATATTGTTTGCAGAAACTTTTCCAGCAGCCTACGTATACGCAATATTTATAATACTGTAATTTTGCAATAATTAATTTTTTTTATAAAATAACCAAAAATGAATATCTGACAAAATGGCTTCAAAACTGACAGTGAGCAGCAATAATATACAGGATGTTTCAAAATAACCGCCAAATATTTTGTGCGCATGTAGAGCGGACTAAACTGAGTCGAAAAGTCCTTTATCATTTTACAATTTTTTTAAATAGTTAACAAGATATTAATTACTAAAAATTGCTGAATATTGGTTTTTAATAATTTTTTACTCAAATACTATCAACTTTACAAAAAAACAGTAAGAGACAAAAATAATTTATTTTTCTCTTTTAAAATTCTGAGAATTTTTTCAGAATATTTTAGTATTTTCTCATGTTGATAAAAATAGTTGCAAAAACAAAAAAATGCAGTACTAAAAAGTAAATAAAAAATATAGGCAAAAAAAGGGCAAAAAAGTCAACATTTTAGCAGCAAAAAAACTTTAATTTAAATCATAAAATTTATATAATAATAGCAAAGGACAAAAATATACGTTACGACTTCGCTCGAGTCATTCTTAATATTAAACTTAATTAATAAACTTATTCAAACATCGCTATAAAACAAATATATATAATATTACAAAACTCGTTATAATTCTAAAATGCGTATTCTTCATTTTGTGTAATACGCTGCGAGTCAATTATATCAAAGTAGTAAGAAAGTAATACTTTAGAAAGTGACCGTGAACAAAAGAAAAATTAATACATACAAATTAATAATATATATAATAAAATAATGTATCTTGTCAGTTATATTAGTAAATACGTTGAGAGTCCATTAATAAAAAAAAGAGATAAAAAACGCAGGAAGAAAGTATTCCATATCGTGGTAGAATACATTAGTTATTAATTGAAGCAAATTTGCAAGAGTAACGAACATCTGATTTCCACGACGTCTGATAACGCAATGTTGAGAAGAAAAAATATTCATCAAAAACGGAAAACGACAACAAAGAGGAAAAGGAAAGAAGATATTAAGAGAGAGAAAGAAAATGTATAATGTCAGAATACAATTCGGGCAAAGAATTCGTGTCGTTTTGTCTGTTTATTCCATGTTTCTGTTTCTTAATATGTACCATTTCAGATATTTATCTTTTATTGTATAAAGGTTCTATATCTAATATATCCACTTTATCCTATTTAAAGTTGTGATTCTCCTCCATATGGTGGTTAGAAATCACCGATGGAGATTTTGAACTGAAACATGTTCGTGCAGTCTAGTTTTTAACTGTCTTTTAGGTCAACTGACACCACAATTCTCACAAGATATTCTGTAAACTACATTCGGATTATATACATGTTTCAGCTTATCCTTTCCTCTTTTTATGAAATTTTTTAATGTGTTAGGGATGATAAAAGCCAATTTGCAATTAAACATGTTAACAATAGGTGTAAATCTTTCAGATATTGTATTCACATATGGAATAGTAAAAAATTTTTCTATGTTATTATTATTCAAACTATAAATATTGTTGATATGAAATTTAATTCTATTATAAATAGTCGAGAAAATAAAATGTAGAAGATATCCATTATTTAAAAAATATTGATAGCGTCAATTAAATTATCTTGTTGAAACTTCGGATGACACAAACGAAAAATCTTATTTACAACTCTATAAATTGCACCTTTTTTGTGACAAAGCGGATGTGAATAGAAATTAAGGAATCTATCGGAAAAGGTTGCTTTACGACATACATCAAAAATAAGATTCCGTTCCTCTATGATCAACATCCAAAAAACTTATTTTTCCATCAATGCCAACTTCTATAGTGAATTGCTATAGTCTAGTGTGTAACGAATTAAAAACATCCAAGATATCACTAACACTTTCAGACGGAATAGCCAAAATAATATCGTCCACATATCGATAATAAAATAACAACTGAAACAGGCAGCTATTCTAATCGCAATTTCTTCGAAGCATAACCATATCTGCAATGACTGGTGACAAGAGTCACCTCATAGGGGTCACAAATATTTGTTTGTACATTCTTTTATTGAAGATAAAAACAATGAAATTAAGAACCATCCGAAAGGCAATCAAAAATTCATCTAAAGGAATTTTGTTTTCCTAGATATGGAATCCCTAACCTTCTAACAACACTATCAGATGTCAAATCTACAGATATATTAATAAATAAGGATACCATATCTAAGGAAACCAACCTAGAATCTGGTTCGAGTTTGACATTTTTTAATTTATTAATGAGATCAAAGCTATTCTTTATAAAACTAGGAGCTTCTGGTATAATCATTCATAATATTATGTAAAAACAATGATAAATTATATAGTGGGCTAGATGAAAACAATGATTCTAAGAGATGAAACAATGATTCTAAGAGATGAAACAATGATTCTAAGAGGATAGTTTTATTTATGAATCGTTAAACCGTATGCTCTAAGAATAAGTCAGTCGTACGCAATCCGATATGTTAAGTCATCTATAAATCCTTTTTCTTTTCACTTACTGAGCATATTATGTAAATCACTAAGCTTTTTATAGGATGTTTAGTTATCTCATATGTATTACTGTCTGAAAGCATCGATTCCATCTTGAATATGTAATTAATTAATATGTAATTAATTAATATAAAATCTAATTTATTTTGAGCAACGGTGACATTTTCCTTGTCTGCTTTATTTAAAAATTAATATTTATAGGATGATTATTAACAAATTTTTTTGTAAACTTAATCCAATTAAATAATAATTTATTCTTAGAAACAGCTCTGGGAAATTCATTCTGAAACTTTTCAAGAATCAAAAAATCGTATTCTTTGTAACAAAGTTCCCGCATAGAAATTTTCCAAACTCTTCTCAAATACATCTCAGATTCTGATTAGAATGCTCAAATATTGTAGATAAATCGCAGGTAATTAGAAAATCTAATTTCATCCCAAATTTGGGTTTTCTGTTTAAAATCGAAACAGAAACAATATAGAAATTCGCATTTCCTTTATTTCATGAAAATTGTGTTATTTTTATATGGAAATAAAATGAGAAATCCATATTTCTCCCAAGTACGTAAATAGCACTGTGATACGAATTAGGAAATCTATTTTTACCTCAAATTTGGATTTTCTGGATTCGGATTTAAAATCGGAATAGAATTAGTGAAGAAATTCAAATGGTTCTTTTCTCATTAATTAAAGTCACGATTTCGTACATATATGTATATCTGGGATGTTCCAAAAGTAACGATAAATTTTTCGCACAGAGGCAGAATGGACTAAATTCAGAAAAAAAATTCTCTACCATTTTACAATTTTTGCGACAGTTAACAAAATATTAATTACTGTTTTAGAGATGTTAATTATAAGATGTTAATTACTGTTTTTCATTCAAATGCATATCACATTTACCCCTACTGTCACAATTACCCCTATATTTTATTTTTTATTTTTTATTTTAGAGTTAAATAATATTTTGATCGCAATATTATTTAAATTATACTTTAAATGTATTAGCATTATTTATGTCTAGCATAATTATGTACCATACATTGATTTGTTTAAAAGTTATAAAAAAGTATTTTATATATGTATTAATATAAAATTAATTTAGCAGACAGTATTATATAATTTATGTATGAATAATTAACACAAGAATTAACAATTCAATCGTAATTATTTTATTAAAGAAAATACGAATGTTCATTACTTATTTTCTTCTAAATTTAAACATAAATGTGAAACGCATTTTTATTTAATTAATTTTACAGGATACGTTTTTACATTAGAAGAAAATTCGAGTATTTGATACATTTGAAAATCACAAGAGTTCCTTGGATATTTATATATATATTTTATTTTTTTAGTTTGAACCTTTTATTTTTATTTCCTTAGAATTATTTCCTTCAAATAATGTGTTTAATTTGGAATACTAAACCATCTTGTAATAATATGATGTTATTCGGATATTTATTACTAATAACAGAAGCTCCATTTATTTTTAACTTAGAAATAAATATTTTATTATTAGATGTTTTTAAATTCAAAATTTCGAAACAGGGAGTAATAGAAGGCTTATTACATTTCTTTTTCATTTAATCTTCGACATACTTGTTCTAAAGGTTTATTAGCTTTTCGAATATATCATTTAAGTAAGCCTAAATAATTTTCGAAAGGATAACAATTAATATAGATGAAATTATAACCAAAATTTTTTGTATCATTTGCAATATGAATAAGGTTATGCATATTCAGAATTTGAGACTTAGAACTATATAACTTTGGAAATGCTCCAAAAAATCTCAATAAATATAATTTTGAAATATCATAGTAAGTTGCAAAATGTTTACGAAAACAATATCCGAAAAGTTGTATATAATAATAAAAAGTGATTATAATAATTTTTGTCTAGTATATTTTTTAGTACTACAGGCCCACAATATAATAAAAAAAAAAATGAAATTCTGTTGTTTTCTACATTCTCACATCATTAGTACTTCTCGGTCTTCTTTGAAATTCGAAAGGTTTCTCGTTCCTCAAACACAGCATTTTGCGCGATAATTCTACTCTTTTAACGACTTATCCGTGCTTTTCCAATCATAATCCAATACTCGATTAATTTTTTCATAACCCCATTACATAAATCCATCGAATCCAAAACAAACTGTGATATTGAAATAATTTTTGATTTTATATTTTTGAGAAGGGAATATCCATTATGACACTCAAAATCATCTTGATTCATCTTGATTGAAATGATGAATCAGTTCTCGGTTCCTTATTTATAGATTCATAATTCATAAGTTCTGTTTCCACAACGTTTATGTGAATAGTGCACCTTTCGCATGCATTAAAACCTCCTTCCCATGTCCTTTTATTAATTTCAAAAAAGACCGATCTGGCGTATAAAACTATGTAATTTTACTGTAAAGACATTATCAATTATAAAGTTATTATTTGTTACATTATTTAAATCTGTACCAAATTCTTTCAAAAAATAATAATCTGATGGTTTTGAATTACGTTCAAAATGAAAACAACAAAAGGTTTTAAATGTCAATTTCCGAAAAAATTATACATAAAATAGACCAAAATTGTTTCTTTCCTAAATTGAACAATGGTAAACAATCAAATTAAATTATAGTTTTATTTCATTATTTTGATGAAGATTAGTATTTACACATAATCGTATACCTCATTCTAACTCAAAATAGACATATTTAACTATTATTTCTTTCCCATTGTCATTATATATCGTATTAATTTTGTAGTTATTCTTCTTTACGTAAAAAAGTTTTTGAAATTTTAGATAATTGAGAAAGTAATTTTTTTCTCAAAAGTAATAATAATTTATCTAATACTACTTGCTTTATATCATAATTAAGAGCTCGTTCGCGTATTTCCTCTGTTTCATCAGTATACACTTCCTTGTCACTTTGAATTTCTTCAGCCATTCGTGTATCATTTGAGAATGATTCGTTTCCAATACTTTCAATATAAGGTATATTATTATTACTAGCTTCAATTTTATCACAATTAATATATATTGCTGTAGAAAAACAATTTATTACAATTTTAAAAGAAATACTATTTACCTAAGTTAATTGTTATAAGATTAGAGAAGAAAGTGGTATTATGGCACCGCAGTTACATTTTACACAATAACTTTGTTAATAATCAATATTTAAGGTTATAACTTGACAATTACATTCGTTGTTGAATCGATTTTGGACACAAAGTTACGAAATATTTAGAATATTACTTAGGATACTATTAATAGAAATGTGGCGACATTGCATAACGAAATTATTAATTGCGTTACTCGAAGAAAAAAATGGGTGGTAATGTGAGAATCCATAAAAATAAGATAGTAGATGTCATTAAATGTACCTCAGAAACGTTTCGAAATACTTGAAAGTAAAAATGCGTTATAATAAGTGCTGGCTATTGAGTATTGGTACATTAACGTCATGATGTAATGGTGAACTATAATTCCTGAACAAATAATTCCTAAAGTAATCATTAAGATTCGCTATATAATAGCGGAGATATATTAAGAGAGGCCACAATATATACACTAGCCATAATATCACCTTCTCCTCTACTATTATTAATGTAATTTGTGAGAGGAAAAGGTGGTATTAATTTTTAAAATCTGTTATTGTGGCGAGCCACATTAACACTTTTATCTTTCTTCGACTTATTATCACATTGTCTCCACATTTCTCCTCTAACATATTTATTTTAATATCGAAAGTCAAGGCAAATGAGATTGAAGCGAGGTAAGTAAGATGCAGTTAGTCTTATAAATTAAATTTTAATGTTTAGTAGTTTTTAACATGAGGTTCAAACATTTCAACTCGTTTTTGAATCTTCATCAGTGAAAATTATTTTTACAATAGATTAGACACGGTATTTCTTCCAATATGGACTGCTACTCAGAGTTTGACAGATCCAATTAAGTAAAAATACGCACCCTCAAAAACAAATCAAAATGTTCGAATGATGTTAAAAACTGTAAGCATTACAATTCAACTTGTAAGATTGCGCTTTACTTACCATATTTGACTAAAATAATTGATACTAAAATAATTGATAGCATTAATAATATTGTAATTAATAATAAAAAGATAATTTATAATGAAATGGATAACTTTATCTAATTATTAATTTTTTAGGTATTGATTAAAAAATGACTGAAAAGTTATATAACTGGCAACTTGTAGAATTTAGTGAAAATTTAACTGCAGAAGGTGCGTCGATTGTGTTCCATGGATTACTTATAGTCCAGATACTAAGATATTATTAAGTCATTATCCAGCACCACTATACATATAATAAAGAAATATTAAACGATTTACTAAAAAAGGTAAAAAATAAAAAGTCTTTTGCCAAAGAATAGCCTTTATGGAGTGTTAATATACGTGGCGGTGCAGATAACAGAATAATTATCTGAACTAAATTATATATTATGTTTAGGGTGGGAAGTAACTAGTTATTATTTGTAATTAAGTTAGAGTTACTTTTTAAAATATTTTAGTTACTTTACATTTTTACAGTTTACACATTTTAAACTTATTTATCAATTTAATGTAATTGATTAGAATCTGAATAGTTGCACTACACTGTTAAAAATTTCATAAAATTTAATATACTTTTTTTAATTCACACAAATTAAACATAATTTTATGACATTACATTAAATTTAATGTATTATAACTTAAAAGTATATTTGTGTACACGTAATTTAATGTATTTTTCATGAAAATTTATGAAAATTAATATACACGTTCATTACATTTAAGTAACTACTGTAACCTAATTTTCAGTTAAATCATTCATTACTTTTAATATCGTTCATAACCATGAGCTTCTATGTAAAGGAAACTCGTGATCACATTTCTAAGAGCACTGCCGCTATTGATTGCGCAGAAGACACAGGTTATCTTCAGAAGATACTAACTTAATAATTAACTACATTATTAACTTAATTGTTACTTCTAACAATAAAAAATTTAAAAATTACTTCGTTCAATCGATCTAAAATATATATCAGATAGTGTAATTATTTATAAACATTATATGAAATACTTAATATTTCAGATACTTATAAAAAAAAGCTGTAAAACGATTAGTAGAATTAAAAACTAAACTTTTTGCGTTTACCTCGGACTGAAATTTCAGACAACAAACAAAGAGAGTATCAAATACAGCGATATATAAAAAGAAAACTCTCCAAGAAATAATGGATGTTCTTAAGATAATTGATGAATCTGATAATAGTAATAGTAAAAAATATTTAAATATTTTATATCGATATAATTTTATTTAGATATATGTACATATAAATAATTTATTAATTATTAAATATTTCGTTTTAGATAATAATTTTTCAAATGATACTTCATCGACAAGTAGCGTAGAATCATTATCAAAAACTTACAATTAGAAGAAAAAATCAGAAGGAAGAAAATTAAAGAAGAGTAAACAAACCAACAAGCAAAAAGTGAATATAAAAGAAAATATGCTAGAAGTTATTAAAAAAAAGAAAAATTTCAGATTTTAG
>JAANIC010006581.1:378269-445614 GCA_017607545.1 Acromyrmex charruanus
TAATATATTATTTTGCTCTATTTAAAATGTTTCTTTAATTAAAAGATTTGAACAAACTCTTGAAACACTTTGAATGCATGTTTAAAATTCTATCTTAAATATTTATATATATAACTTAAATAAAACGTAACTATTCAAGTCTTTCAATATTTTGTTCAATTCTAATATAAAATACAAATTTCAAAAAATATTTTAGAATAATTTTAAAAAATGGAAGAACAAATGCTATCTGTTTAGATTTCCCATTCAGAATCTGGTTAGATTTCCCATTCAGGATCGGTTTAGATTTCGCATTTAGAATCTAGTTTACAAAACATTACACTTCTGATCAGAATCTTCATAGATTTCCCAACCAGAATCCATATTTTTTGAGGGAAATCCGATTGTATTCTAATGTGATCCCAAAAAATATTCTCTGCGGATTAATTATGTTGTTCCAGCGACCAATAATATTGTTTTCAATATTTTTAATGAACTCAATTACTCCTATCAATATTGTGTTTATTGATAGGAAGGCTAAAACCTTCATCCAACTGTAGTAGATATTGGACTTCTATAGGAATGTCAACATTGCTCAAATTAAAATACCACTTTTCATTCAAAGAATCTATAGGAGTCTCCAAATGCTTCTGCTGAAATATGTATTTTTTCTTTATTAACTGCAAAGGCTCTTCATTAAGAACTTCATTAGATATAATCTTGTTTTATAAATCGTTGTTAAAAGCGCAAACATAAGAGATTGGTTTAATATTTAATCTTTTTTTTTTAAGTCTTTTTTTCTCAACCACTCGATCTTCTCGCCAATTCTCATTGTTTGTTGAAAATAATTAAAACTATTAATTTTGTCTAAATATTTATAAAATTCGCAAACTATGGAAGTTGGCAAGGCACTGTGAATTTTAAAAGAGAAATTGAAAATGTGCGTTCTATATATAATGTAAGTGAATCCTTCAATTCTAAATTACAAAATTGCTTTTACATTATTTAATTATATTTTCTCAAGTCTTTTATAAGAATACCTATTGTAAATATGCTAAATTACTAATATTAGTGTGTCTTTTTAAATGTGGTGGGACTAAATTAAATCATTTTATTATATATATTATTAACTTGTATGTGTCAAATATTAATTTTTCACGATCACTTCCTAGAATATTACTTTTTTATTACTTTGATTCCCGATATAATTGACTCGCAGCGCACTACACAAAATGAAGAATACGTATTTTAGAATTATAACGAGTTTTGTAATATTATATATATTTGTTTTATAACGATGTTTGAATAAGTTTATCGCAACATTGAGAATGACTCGAGCGGAGTCGAAGTATGTTTTGATCCTTTGTTATTATTATATGAATTTTTTGATTTAAATTAAAATTTTTTTGCTACTTAGAATATTGGCTCTTCTGTCCTTCTTTTGCCTATATTATTTTATACTTACAGAGCCTCATTATTATTTATTAATTAAATAAAAAATTCTGAAATAATTTTCAGAATTCTATAAGAAGAAAATCAACAATTTTCAGTAAAAAATTATTAAAAATGAATATTTAGCGATTTTTAGTTATTAATAATCTTAACTATTGTAGAAATTGCAAAATGGTAGAGAATTTTTCGACTCAATTTAGTCCGGTCTGCCTATACACGAAATATTTGGCAATCATTCTGGGATATTCTATATATATATTCATATTTCTATTCTTTTTCTTTTATAGAAATTATCTGTATAAAATACCTACAAGTGAATGTATATAAGATTTTCCAGAATCTTCACTTTGATAAAACATTTTTGTTGAATTATATGCGCATTTACTTTATGCTGTTCTGCAAGATGCAAATATGTAACGCGATGGTTTTTCAAGAGCTTTCCCATATATGTATCATTATCTTCAGCTCTGTAAAGTTATTTGACACTATAAAGCAACATTACAAATTAAGTTAGCTCATAGTTTGTTTTACAGACAGTTATGCCTGCTTATGCTGTATCCCGATTTTATATTTAAAACCGTATTATGATAAAACTAACAAAGAAAATAATATATAGTAAGTAAATAAAACTAATTTAGAAAACTACAAGCATTTAAAACGACGTAATACTATTAATAATACATCACATTAATAATCACCATTATTTAAATTACGCAATTTGCAAAAAAAATCGTAAGAATTTTATTTTCGCATTCATTAATGCATTCATCAACGCGTTTATTAAATTGTTTCAATCTAAGTTCCAAACCTGACAAGCAGCGCTACATATCATCATGCACGAAGCGAATACATATATCACAGTGCTATTCCACTTAACGAAAGAGATGAAAGGAGTTTTCTTTTATATCGAACGACACGCGGCTAGATTTCAATCGAAAAAAATCCCAGCGATCGAAACAGCATCCCTGCCACGTTTCAAAATGATCATCAAAGCTGTCTTTCGAGATCACGTTACCTGGATATTTGAATTCGACCAACGTTACCTCCCTCTCTCGCGTTACATCAAAGAGAAAAGTAACGTATATAAGAAAGGCCGATACACACGTCGATACCAGGTCCTTTTCCGCCTTTGGACGGTTGAAACGCGTTATTTTTGCAAAAGTCGCTTAAGGGTAAGTATTGAAATAAAAAAAAAAATGCCAACAACATTGCCGCGACCAAGGAAAATATAGCCACAGACTAGTATGAAGTGAAACGATAACTCATGATGCATGTGGCGGTGAAATTCTCGCGGGAAATTCTGACAAACAACTCCTGTTGGCAGTAACGCAACTGGCTCAATGCAAATGCATAAGCGTGCACAAAGTTTTATACACGTTGATAGACAGGCAGCGGTTGCCTGCATGAAGAATGTATTGTGTTGGGAATACGAATGGTGACTAGAAGAAATGATGCAATTATATCGAAACTTCGGAAATTATTGATGTACCATGATTCGTTATGTAATATCTTTCAATGCGCACGTCTGCATTTGATATTTATCCTTAATAGTCATATTATCTTCAACATTCATATTCGTAATGTACTGCAAAAATGTTTTTATAGAAATTATAATAACAGATTACTTAATTTTAAAATAAACAAGATTTGGTTATTTGAAAATTCATTTGCTGTTTATAGGAAATTATATATTTATTTTTACATAAAAAATTTTCTAATGAATGTAAAAGTACATTAAAAACGGTGTATTTAATAATTTTACTGTTGTACAAATTTTCAGATAAAATTTATTCTGATTGAGAAATGTGTCGCGTAACATATAATGAAAAAAAAAAATCTCATTCCTTGGCATTCGTGTGATGATAAAAAATGCACATCGAGCAGAATTTCGTTGAAAAATTCCGAGTTGATACTCGAATGCGATCAATCGGTAATAAATAGCGAAATGAAAAAAGAAATATAACAATGCAGACATTTCTATGAAATCTTGCGTCGCATCTCTCGGTTGCTCGTAATCAACATTAGAACTTTGCTTCCATCTCTCATCGTTCTCTCTCTCTCTCTCTCTCTCTCTCTCTCTCTCTCTCTTTCTCTCTCTCTTCACATCACATTTTTTTACTACTGTCCCACCCGCACTACTGTCCATTGTTCCACAGTAATTCTCTAAAGTAAATAATCCGTACAACATCATTTTACGATACTTTATATACTTACACTGCTTTTATGTATGTAGCACATCCCAAAGTGATAGCGTACATGATGCAGGGCGGATTGCAGTCGTTGCAAGAGGCGGTGCACTATGCCGTGCCTGTAGTCGCAATTCCTTTTTTTGGAGATCAGTATTTCAATGCACGTAAAATCCTAGATGCCGGTATCGGACTGACACTGAACATCGACACCATAACCGAAAACTCCGTCGTACAAACGCTCACGGAAATCGTCAAAAATAAAACGTGAGTATGACCTGATTCTAATACAGAATCGCAATGGTAACATGACCTTTCAAAAAATTAATCCTGACTGTATTTCGCTGCTCAATAGCTATATTTTGAATCGTACTGATTTGTAAAAAGTCTAAACAGGATCAAATGACTTATATGATCTTTTCTCAAATTATATCTTATATGATAAAATTATGTCTTAAATGATAGAGAAAGGTTGTCAATACCGTCATATCATTTTATTTTTGAACTGTATTTCTAAAACAAAAATTAAAAATAAAACTTTAAAAACATAAATACAAATTAGAAGGTATTTCTATTAGATGATATAATAGTTCTTATAATCCTGTTTGCAATTTTGTAATTAACTTTTATAAAGATAGAAAAAATGACAAAATAGATCTAAAACTGACATATTAAGTAATAATGCCATATATTTCTATTTTTCTCCTTTCACAGGAGTTATCTGTAAAATACTTATAAGAATGTATGAGAATTTCTAGAATATTTTCACTTTGATGTAAAATACAATATTTTCTTATTCACAAATTTTATGTTGTTGTGCAAAACGCAAACATGTAACTCGATATTTACTTTTTTTTGGAAATTTTTCCATAAATACAAGAATGCCTTTAACTCTGATAGGGCTATTTAATACAATAATACAATACTGTATAAAGATTAGAATAGTTTATGATGTGTCTTACAGATTGCATTTATGCTGCACTTATGCGCATTTATGCTGCACTTCGTCGATTTTATTTTTAAAATTGTAAAAAAAATAAGAGGAAAATATAAATGAAATATAAAACAGATTTAAGAAATTATAATAACATATAATAACATATAATAGAAATAATAGAAACATATAATATGATAATATCATCAATATATCCATTACTACTTAAACTATACAATTTGCAAAGAAAAATGCGTAAAAATTTAATGTTTGCATTATGAAATTCATTTCATTTTTATATAACTTTTATATAATTTTATATAGAAACAAGCCATAAATATATGAACTACCAGATGCTTGAATTAATTCTCACTGTTGAGGAGAGATCAGTATTTGCGCTATTTCACATGGCCGAAGGTGACTGCTGATGTACATGAAAATACTGTCAATAAATTTTAATAATCAGTACGTAACATTTGATCGAATGCAAAGAACACAATTTTTTATCGCATTAAAAATATCGGATTTCATACAAAAAAAAAAGAGCATTTGCGGGAAGCATTACTTTTCTGTTTTAATTTCAAGAAATCTGTTGCTGAAAGTCATTGTTTACTAGTGAAGGCTTATGGGAAGCATGCTCTATCTGAAACAACTTGCAAAGATTGGTTTAGAAGATTCAAAAACAATGATTTTTATGTGAATGACAAAGAGCGCTTTGGTCAGCCGAAAAAGTTTGAAGATGGAGAATTGGAAGCATTACTTCAAGAAGATTCGTGTCAAACGCTCAAAGAATTATCGGAAACATTAAGTGTCGATGAGTTAACATTAAATATCAATCGTTAACAAACGTTTAAAAGTGGGAATGATCCAGTAAATAGGAAGCTGAGTCCCATGAATTAAGTGAAAGAGACATTGCGAAACGTTTAGCCATTTATAAATTGCTGCTTCAAAGACAAAAATTATTTTTGCATCGAATTGTGACTGGCGATGAAAAATGGATTCGTTACATGATCGACAATCCTAAGCGCAAGAAATCATGAGTGTGTCTTGGTGAACCATCAATATCAACACCAAAACAGAATACTTATGGAAAGATGGTCATGTTGTGCATTTGGTGGGATCAAGTCAGTGTAGTGTACTATGAGCTGCTGCAACCGAGTCAAACCATCAATGCTGAACGCTATCGATATCAATTACTAAATTTGAATCGAACACTCAAAGAAAAACGCTCGCAATATGCCGAAAGACATGACAAAGTTATTCTTCACGACAACGCTAGATCACATGTTGCAGAATTAGTGAAGGAAATCTTGGAGGCACTTGGATGGGATGTCTCATTCCACTCACCCTATTCACCAGACGTTGTTCTTTTAGATTTTCGGTTGATGCATTGTCTTTCTGAACAGCACTTCAATTATTTCGAAGATATCAAAAAATGGTTCGATGACAGATTATCTTGAAAGAACTTGAATTTTTCTACCGCGAAATCCATTTGTTATCCGAAAAGTGAAAAAAGTATCTTTCAATGGACAATATTGTAAATAAAATATCAGGTACCTTTTTTCGATCTACGGTCAAGGTCCTCTTCAGTACAAAAAAAATTAATTAAATATAAATATTAAATACATAATGACAGTGCATACAAGTATAAATTATTAAAGTACAAAATATAAAGTACAAAAAATTGTGGTGGTAATATCCGAGTTAATCTTGGTCATCAAATTACTAAGTTTACTAAAAAAGAAAGAAATTTTTGTTTTGAATCGAAAGACCAAAAGGAGTTAAAAAATATAATTTTAATTGTTAACATAAAGTTTTCCGCACAAAATATGATAAAATAAACTTACATGATTGTCAAGATTGAACTGTTTCTATAAGGTTTTTTTTGTACATGTTCCATTAGACTGTTCCATTTACTGTGTAAACACAAATATGAATAAATTAAAAAGTTAATATAAATAATGGTTAATATCAAAATTTAATTCACTTACATGAAACTAAATTAAGAGATATTAGACACGACATAGCTATTTGATAGACTATTTGGTAATAATCAGTATTGATTCAAATTGGCATTTTATTTATTATCTTTTAGATTTTTTTTTAGCTTATTGATTAAGCTTGTCTTAAGTAATATCTTAAGCTAATGCAGCCCTCTGATTGATTCGTGACACCTTAAGACTGAATTTAAGACGGTCTTGAATATAATAACTATGAATATACCTATGTTATTATATAATGACCTACATACATAGGATGTATTGTGTTCTTATATTAATCCATTACCTGTTAATNAACCATACATGTTAAATTATTGTAGTTTTCAGGAAAATAATATAGACGATTATTGAATATAGTTGCATTGATAAATGATATTTACAGTTTTAAATAATCCGATGCAAAATTCCGACTTAATACCGACAGCACAAAATACTAAAAGATAACGAAAGGACGTTTTTTTAGAAAACATTACTCAAGAATAAAGGCTATTGGTCAAAGCAAATTGTTAAGTGCTGATAATTAAATTTTAATATTTAAACAATTCATTTAAAAATACAAAGTTATATAAAATTACGAATGTTTCAACTTTTATTAGGTCATCCACAATGAAAAAATATAGCAGTAATTAAAAATAAAAAAGGTCGCAGTGATATAATACGGTTGATATAAACGATTTTTTAGAGGTCACTAAATTAAAAGTTCGTAAAGAATTAATCGCAATTTTATTTTTGTCTTCCAATCTAACGCTATTCCTCTAACATTTATCAGCCGATGGTGATAATGATAGTAATCATAACAACGTCCGATATATATCTCCTTGTAAACGCATGACTAATTGTTTAACAGAAATCAACTATCTACTTACTATGCTAGATCAACATTAACCTTTTCATACAAATGATTCGATTGCAATTGGTTTACAAATATCGTCAGTGGTATGTATTATCGCAATATAATTAATTTCTCCAACTGTCACAAGATAAACTTCATCATTTCAAAGGTAAAGCGAAATCGAAGGTAAATCTCAGATTTTAGAAAACAGAATTTATTAACTTCTAAAAAAATGTTTATTTAAATATTTAACTATGTTTATATTATACATATTATACCATTGTTTATACTATTGTAATCTTTACTACTATACTATACTATTGTAATCTTTTTTATTTTTAATTACTGCTTGTTTTACACTGAAGATGATCTGATGAAGGTTGAAACGTTTATAAGTTTATAACTTTGAATTTTTTAATGGATTATTTAAATATTAAAATTTAATTATTAGCACTTAACAACTTGCTTTGATTCCTAGCCTTTATTCTTTAATATTGTTTTAATTTTTTGAGTCAGGATACATTGATTATTGTTTTTTTAAGTTGTCTTTCCGACAAAGCGAAAAGATGTCTAAAAGATGACGAAAAGACATCATTTTTGGATTGTCTTTTTAGCAAAACGAAAAAATATCTATATTTTAGTTTTGTCGAAGAGGCAAATTAAAAAAGATATCTTCATTTCATCATCTTTTATTGGTTGTCATTTTCGCAAAGCAAAAAGTTAACTAAAAGATTTCTTTTTGTATTGCCAAAAAGACAACGATATACTGAAAAAGATATCTCTTCATTATTTTGATACTTTTTATCACACATTCGCGACCTATACTCGGGATTGCCTCCAAACGGACGTGATAGAATTTAGTTTCTCATATTCGAAAATCATACAAGATAGAATAAAAAAGATGTAGCATTATGAGAAATTTTACCCGTTTTAATAAATACAAAATAATTTTTTTAATTAAGTCCCCAAATGGGACTATGATGAAAGATAATTGCACATAAGCACCGAAATACTATTAAAATCGGCTGGCTTTACGGAAGTTCATGTGACTGTTAAAATTTGAGTAATTAAGAGTAAGAAATTGATAAAATAGTATTAATTTTATTTGCTTTATACACATGTATATATACGTTTAAAACTTAATAGTACTCGATTTTTAATTAAAAGTACGATTTTTAATGATCCGAGTTTATCAATAGAGATGATAACTGTAGAGAAAAAAATTTTTCTAAAGTATATAAGAAATTATAGCGTTACAAGTATATATAAGTACATATACTTATTTATGCTGCATTTATATAATAAAAAAATCATAAATTTAAACTGTATTATTCAAATATTTAAGTCAATAAACACAAATTTATATCAATTGTCGATAATGTTATCGTTCTCCAATTATCCCCGAGCCATCGGGACTCCATTGATAGTCAAGAAAAATTGCCTAACCAACAGTCCCTAATAGTATTTTGTCGATAACATAGGACACATACACAGATAGTACAAAGGCTCAAAAAGAGTTCAGTTTTATGTCAATAATTTTGAGTTCATTTTCTGAAAAGAATTCTTTTTGCGTCTGAAAATGAACTCAGAAATGATGAAACATATGATTAAAATCATTTTAAATTCTTTTTGAACTTTCTGTGCTATCTGGGCGGCGAACATTGCAGGACTCGGAAATGGGATGTGTATTATCCGTCAATTTCGTTTTATTCTGTGTAAAAATTTATGAAGCTATATTAAGAAAGTTTTACAGAACACAGTTCTATGAGCAATATCTTGAAAATATCATAAGATTATAATGTAAAATGATGTTTTTTGGACATCCTTTAGGACTGTGCTGTTTGGAATGTATAACTTCTCACAATTATAATAGACTTAATATAAAATACGGAAGACATTTTTCAAGTGTATAAAGTATAATAACACATTAAAATGCGAAATGTAATAGATAGCGTAATGAGAGACGTAGTAATTGAAAAGAAATTTTTATATCGATAGCAACTAGAAAATTGTAGAAACAAAAAATCGAAAATAAGCAAGATCCCTAATAGCAGCATACTTGATGCCCGTGTTATACATAATTCGATTAATGCAAATAATTCTACAAATATTTTATTAATTATAAACTATTTTTTTGTAAATTAAAAGAATTTTAAATACAATATATTTATGAATATGAAACATATCAATATTAAAATAATAACTTAATATTGATATGTTTCATATTCAACAAATATACAAATACAAACAAATATTTTTCTACAAGACCTTAAATTTTTTATTGTAGTAATAGAATTTGAAGTTTATTGTAGTAGATTAGTAGTTATTATTCGACATATTATTGTTTTTATTCAGATTATATTTGATTTTCTTAAATATAAAAATCTGAATATAATTTTAAAAACATTGCATGACTCATTTACGGATTAGGAAATTTCATTATTACCAAATAGATTTAAAATCGAGTTATATGTGAAGTTGATACTTATATGTATTTCTTGTAACATAATAAAGTTAGAACAGGGCGAATGAGAGTGCAGTATGGTAATTAGTACGCAAAGTAATACAGTAAAAATTTTTCTTATTACTTTTTTAATTCATATATCCAAATAAAATTTCATAAACGATTTGAACGTTTCGGCTCATCTTGGAGTCATCCTCAACTAATACGAATACATATATAAATATAACTCTCTTAATTGCCAGGAATGAGTCGCATCAAATTTACTGATTTGATATTGTAAGCATTTACATATTAAACAATAAAATGTTAATCAGCTTCCAAGATGGTAAACAAAAAATAGAATAATCAAATAAATGACTCACCACAAGAAATTAAGGGATATGTCAAAAGTATTAGATCAAACACAATAAAATTTTAATTTTTAAGGGGTAATATCACCTTGTAACCTGCAAAACTGAGCCTTATTTCAAAGGCTTACTGTGAACTCAAAAAAATTTTTTTTAATATGGGGTTTTGCACTAATGAAAGTACAAGTCTTTAGGTATAAAAAACATATTTTATTCAATTTTTTAAATACAAAATGGCGGCGTGGAAGCACACTGAAAAAAAGCCGTTTTTTTTTATACATCCGCATTGGCGTACATCTACAGGTCACAATTTTTTATCTAGAACAAAAAACCAAAGATTTTCTTCAAATATAAGGTAAAATGAAGTGAACATCGACGGATTTTTTTGAAAAATGAATTTAAAAAAAAATGGCATCGTTTTGATTGAAAAACCCGTTTTTTTTCGAAAAAATCGATCGAAAATCGGCTATAAAATCGGTTCAACAACAAATATCGAAAAAATCCTCCGATGTTCACTAGAAAATCATGTTTTTAAGATACAGTAAAAATTTCAAAGCAATCGGTTGAAAATTGTAGGCTCTATGTGTACGCCAAGTTCAAAAAACATGGTTTCGAGATAAACGCGTTTAAAGTTTCAAGTAGTATGTTTTTAGTGAAATTTTTGTTTTACCTTTAATCTGCAATGCCTGCTCCATACAATTGGCCTTCCAAATGAAGATTCTCTTGGTCCTCATCTTTTCTGGATGAAGTTGCATCTTTACGGGCAGCTTTAGCCTCTTCAGTGAGGGAGCGCTCGGAAAGCGAGATACGAACATCATCGGCTTCCGAGCAGAAATTGTAGCATTTTTCTCCAATTGTGATGCCCAATTGCTCCATAACTGTAAGAACTCCCTTGTAGCCATCATTGAAATATAAAACAGCAAGAAATACAGCTGTATCGAGGACGATTTTGCCACTAGAAATGTTCTTAGGTGCCATGGACCACACGAGCGCATTAAAACTTTCGTTGGAGTTCTGTGTATATCCACCTAAGCAACGCGTGAGAAGTTCATCTCTACTCAATTCTTCGTATATTGGCTTCACAGCTTCAAATACTTCAATTGGCATAGGAGTTTTATGTTTATAATTTTGTAGATCTCCGGCCGTCGCTTTCGTTGATTGCCAAGAGCACCACGACTTGTCACCTTCCGGGCACAAGTGGTGCTGAGGCTTCTGGTCAGTAGATATGTTGTGGTATAACGTCGCCCAAATAGCTTTCTTCATTTCTTCAATAGAATTACAATGACGTCTGATTGCAAGGCCGTAGTATATTGATAATTTATCGATCAATTTACCAGTCAACTTTCCTCTACCGCTCAGTCCTTTAGTTTTTTTTAGACTAGTAGAGACATCTATTAGTCCTAATTGAAGGCTTGCAAGTAGAAATCATAGGTAAATTTCATACAAACAAAATTCGAGGCCCTAGCTGTAAAACTCTCAGCGCTCTATAAATATCGCTTATTTCGCTCCCCGACTACGCTCAGAAAATCGCTATTTTGATAAACTTAAAATATTTCCCCCCCCCCTAATCAACATTTCCTATCATTCTTGGATAGTTTAGGGAGTGTTTAAGCCAATAAACAAAAAATGGAGAAAAAAAAAGTCACAAGGTGATATTACCCCTTAATATACCTCCGCTATTATATAGCGAATCTTAATGATTACTTTAGGAATTATTTGTTCAGGAATTATAGTTCACCATTACATCATGACGTTAATGTACCAATACTCAATAGCCAGCACTTATTATAACGCATTTTTACTTTCAAGTATTTCGAAACGTTTCTGAGGTACATTTTAGCATTTAATGACATCTATTACCTCATTTTTATGGATTCTTACATTACCACCTATTTTTTTCTTCGAGTAAAGCAATTAGTAATTTCGTTATGTAATGTCACCACATTTCTATTAATAGTATCCTAAATAATATTCTAAATATTTCGTAACTTTGTGTCCAAAATCGATTCAACAACATTTTAACGAATGTAATTGTCAAGTTATAACCTTAAATATTGATTATTAACAAAGTTATTGTGTAAAATGTAACTGCGGTGCCATAATACCACTTTCTTCTCTAATCTTATAACAATTAACTTAGGTAAATAGTATTTCTTTTAAAATTGTAATAAATTATTTTTTTGCAGCAATATATATTAATTGTGATAAAATTGGAACTAGTAATAATATTATACCTTATATTGAAAGTATTGGAAACGAATCATTCTCAAATGATACACAAATGGCTGAAGAAATTCAAAGTGACAAGGAAATGTATACTGATGAAATAGAGGAATACGCGAACGAGCTCTTAATTATGATATAAAGCAAGTAGTATTAGATAAATTATTATTACTTTTGAGAAAAAAATTACTTTCTCAATTATCTAAAATTTCAAAAACTTTTTTACGTAAAGAAGAATAACTACAAAATTAATACAATATATAATGACAATGGGAAAGAAATAATAGGTAAATATGTCTATTTTGGGTTAGAAGGAGGTATACGATTGTGTGTAAATACTAATCTTCATCAAAATAAAGAAATAAAACTACAATTTAATTTAATTGTTTACAATTTATTCAATTTAGGAAACAAACAATTTTGGTCTATTTTATGTATAATTTTTTCGAAAATTGACATAACCTTTTGTTGTTTCCATTTTGAACGGTAATTCTAAACCATCAGATATTAATTATTTTTTGACAGAATCTGATACAGATTTAAATAATGTAACAAATAATAACTTTATAATTGATAATGAAATCTTTACAGTAAAATTACATAGTTTTATACGCCAGCTTGGTCTTTTTTGAAAATGATAAAAGGACATGGGAAGGAGGTTTTAATGCATGCGAAAGGTGTACTATTCATCATAAACGTTGTGTAAACAGAACAATTTATGAATCTATAAATAAAGAACCGAGAACTGATTCATCATTTCGGAATCAAGATGATTTTGAGTGTCATAATGGATATTTCCTTCTCATACATATATAATCAAAAATTATTTTAATATTATAGCTTGTTTTGGATTCGATGCATTTATGTAATGAGATTATGAAAAAATTGACCGAGTATTGAATTATGATTTCTGGAAAAGCACGGATAAGTCATATTAAAAGGGTAGAATTATCACGCAGAATGCTGTGTTTGAGGAACGAAGTATCTTTCGAATTTCAAAGAAGACCGAGAAGTACTAATGATTTGAGAATGTGGAAAGCAACAGAGTTTCGTTTTTTTTTAATATATTGTGGGCCTGTAGTACTAAAAAATATACTAGATAAAAATTATCATAATCATTTTTTATTAAACAAATCAATGTATAATACATAATTATGCTAAATATAAATAATGCTAATACATTTAATGTATTATTTAAATAATATTGCTATCATAATATTGTTTAACTTTGAAATAAAATATAAAAAATAAAAGGTAAGGTCACTAGGAGTATTGTGACAGTAGCAATAAATGTGACATGCATTTGAATGAAAAATAATAATTAACATCTTATAATTAACATTTCTAAAACAGTAATTAATAACTTGTTAACTATTTCGAAAATTGTAAAATGGTAGAGGACTTTTTTTCTGAATTAAGTCCATTCTGCGAAAGATTTATCGTTACTTTTGAAATCCTGTATATACATATATATATAAAACCGTGATTTTAACTAATGATACAAAAAGAACCATTTAAATTTCTACACTAATTCTATTCCAATTTTAAACAGAAAATCCAAATTTGAAATAAAAATAGATTTCCTAATTCGTATCGCAGTGCAATTTACCTACTTGGGACAAATATGGATTTCTCATTTTATTTCCATATAAAAATAACAATTTTCATGAAATAAAGGAAATACGAATTTCTATATTGTTTCTATTTCGATTCTAAACAAAAAATTTGGGAAAAATAGATTTCTTAATTGATACCTCGGTGCGATTTACCTATTTGAGCATTCTAATCAGAATCTAAGATGTATTTGAGAAAAATTTGGGAAATTTCTATGCGAGTATATATATACGCGCGAGGGCAAGTCAATAAGTTCTTAGAAAATCTGTCATAGGGCATTTGCAGTGTCATGTCACATTACTTTTTGACAAGTAGCATCTTTCAGTTGATTACTGTCAAATTTTGAGCGGAATTCATCGCGTGATTTCATATCTGTAGACAATTAAAGCGAACAACCTTTGTATTTTTTGCAAAATGGAGAAAAACGAGTTTCGTGCAGTGATCATACATCTACGTATGAAAGGTTTAATGCTGAAAGAAATCAAAGCCGAGTTGGATAATGTTCATAGCACATCTGCACCAGCGTTTGCGACTGTATACAATTGGGTGAATGAATTTAAACGTGGTCGTACATCCACATGTGATGCACCTCGTTCGGAACGGGAGGCTGCTACGCCAGAAATCATTGATAAGTTCACGATATTGTTTTGACTAATCAATGAGTGAAAGTGCGCGAGCTTGTTGAGGCCACAGGCATATCACATGGCACAGTGATTTCAATTTTGCATGAACATTTGAGTATGAAAAAGCTATCGGCAAGATGGGTGCCGCGTTTGCTCACTAGACCATAAGCGCGACCGTATGACGATTTCAAAACAATGTTTGGAGATGTTTCAACGTGATGAATTTCTGCGTCGATTCATTACTGTGGACGAAACATGGATCCATTACTTCACACCCGAGACGAAAGAACAGTCAAAACAATGGACTTCACTGAGTGAACCAGCTCCGAAGAAGGCGAAGACCGTGAAGTCGGCCGGAAAGGTGAGGTCACAGTTTTTTAAGATGCACGCGGTATAATTCATATCGATTATCTTCCGTCGAAGCAAACGATCAATGGTGATTACTACGCAGCCTTATTGGACCGTTTCAACAACATTTTAAAGAAAAAACGTCCCCATTTGGCGAAAAAGAATGTGCTCTTCCATCAAGACAATGCACGGGTTCACACTTGCCCGACACCGATGGACAAATTCAATGAATTCCGCTACGAATTGCTTCCCCATCCAGCATATTCGATTTAGCCTCCTGCGACTATTTCCTGTTTCCAAACTTGAAGAAATGGTTCGGAGGAAAGAGATTCACCACCAGAGAGCAGCTCATCGTCGAAACAGAGGCTTATTTTGAAGGGTTGGACAAATCATATTATTCGGACGGCTTGAAAAAGTTGAAGAATCGTTGGATCAAGTGTATCGAGCTGAAAGAAGATATTGAGAAATAAAAATGAATCGATAAAAAAAAATGTGTTTTATTATGTTTTTCTAAAAAGTTATGTTTTTCTTATTGACTTGCCCTCATTTATATATATACATAAATATGATTAATGATTTGATTAATGATATATGTATCTTTTTTTCTTATATTATAGTATAGAATCACTAGGGTTACTAGGGGTAATTGTGATAGGAGTAACTGTGGGGATAAATCTGACGTATAGTAATATTTGAATAAAAAATAAATTTTGGGATTATCTTTATCAAACACATTGAAGGTAATCAACAATTATACTTTTTATGCGTTCGATAAAAATAACCCGAAAATTTTTTTTTCATTCAAATGCATGTCATATTTATCTTTACTATCACAATTACCCCTAATAACCCTACTTTTTATTTTTTATTTTAGAGTTAAATAATATTGTGAGCGCAATAATATTATTTAAATTACATTTTAATTGTGTTAACATTACTTATATTTATATAGTATAATTATATACTATACATTGATTTGTTTGATTAAAAATGTGTATGAATAAAATGTGTATTAATATAAAATTAATTAAGTAGATAGTATTATACAATTTATTTATAAATAACACAAGTATATCAATTCAATTGTAATCATTTTATTAATGTAATATAGGAAAGACAAATGTTCATTTTAACATATATTTTTCTAAATTTAAACATAGTAAAACGCATTTTTGTTTAATTAAATTTACAAGATACGTTTTTACATTAGAAGAAAATTCGAGTATTTGTTTAGATTTCCCATTCAAGATTTGTTTAGATTTCCCGTTTAGAATCTAGTTTACAAAACATTACACTTCTGATCAGAATTTTCATAAATTTCTCAATCAGAATCTATAATTTTTTTGGGAAATCCGATTGGATTCTAATCTGATCCCAAAAAATATTCTATGCGAGTAATAATATAAAAAGAACCACGTGAATTTCTGCACTGATCTATTCCGATTTTAAACAGAAAATTCAAATTTGAGATAAAAATAGATTTCCTAATTCGCAGTGCGATTTACCTATTGGGAACAAATGTGGATTTCCCATTCTATTTCCATATAAGAATGACACAATTTTATCATGAGAAAAAGGAAATGCAAATGTCTATATTGTTTCTGTTTCGATTGTAAGCAAAAAACACAAAGTTAATATAAAATTAGATTTACTAATTGGTATCGCGGTGTGATTTATTTATTTGGGCATTTCAATCAGAATCTAAGATGTATTTGGGAAAATTTTGGGAAATTTCTATGCGGGTTCCGTTTTTGTCATTGAAACAACAATTCACAAATGGCTAAACGTTTCGCAATGTCTCTTTCTCTCAATTCTTGTGGGATTCAATTTCCTAACTACTATATCATTCCTATTGCTTTTAAACGTTTGCTAACGGTTGACATTTGATGTTAACTCATTTAATGTTTTCGATAACTCTTTGAGTTTGACATGAATCTTCTTGAAGTAATGCTTCCAATTCTCCATCTTCAAACTTTTTCGGCTGACCAGGGCGCTCTTTGTCATTCACGTAAAAGTCGTTGTTTTTGAATATTCTAAATCAATCTCTGCAAGTTCAGATAGAGCATGTTTCTCATAAGCCTCCATTAGCAATCGATGACTTTCAGCAGCAGATTTCTTGAGATTAAAACGGAAAAATAATGCTTCCCTCAAATGCTCTTTTTCTAATACGAAACCCGACATTTTTAATGCGATAAAAAATTGTGTTCTTTGCTTTTGATCAAATGTTACGTACTGATTATTAAAGCTTATTGACAGTACTTTCATATACATCAGCAGTCACTTTCGGCCATGTTGAAATACTGATCTCTCTCGGTCAACAGAATTAATTCAAGCACCTAATATTTAGTTACTTTCATTTTATATTTTTGTGGACATTTCATGTGTTTTATTCTTCGAACAAAAACTCAGTTGCTTCAACTCAATGTAGAATATCTTTAACAAAGTATTTCTGTCAATAAAGCAAATATCGGTTTGATCTATGGAAATTTTCTGTTAAAATAACAAAATGAGTGAATGCATCGATCATCTAAATTGTTTGTTAAATTATGTCAATAAATATACGAACTGCATATTGAAATTATTCAACAAAGGTTTTGTTTGTTTCAAATACATATTTTGTTATCTCAACTTTATCTTTCGATATAGGCTTTATATATTTATTATAGTTCCAAAAACAAAATTTGGGTTGCTTGATACATTGTTCTAAATTTTAATTACTCTTTAATAAATAAAATTGAATTTGCATTTATTAAACTGTATACAGAGTGTCTCAGAACAAATCTTTGTCTTTAAAATGACGTATTCCTACATAATTCTAAGATAATTTTTCCTTTGCCAAAATTCTATGCATAGCTTTATTGTGCTTTGTTTTGGTGCGGTGCCAGTCTGCAAATTTAATTATTATTAAAAAGTACTTAAAGACCAGAACTCCGAGCGAAATCTATAGAAATCGTCGGAACTATTGTAGAACTGTAGGAAAATGCTAAAAAGTCAGCTGGAACAGATTGTTAAAAGGTACTTTACTCTTGTGGTGCGGTTCCAGCGCGCGGGTTTAATTATTATTTAAAATTAACTTAGAGTTATTATTGTTAAAACTTATCCGGAACTATAAAACTCATCGAGACTATAAAATTTCATAGTTTTTAATTGATTTTTTTCGAATCTTGCGGTGCCACGGGAAGTTAGCACCTCAAATTTTCAAGTGTTATTTTTTTTAGCTAAATCAACGGAACTATTTATATAACCTATTTATATAACCTAATTATTTATATAACTTATCACAAACTATAGAACTATTGCGGGCGCCAATGGAACTCTCAAAACTTGCGGTGCCAAAAGATGAGGTGCCAACTTCGCACACGTGACACTCATGTAAGATTGCCCTTCAATGGATTATATCGAGTTGGAAAAAAAGTATAGATGAAAGAAAGATGATAGGAGTTGTATTTTTAGATTTAAAAAGAGTGTTTGAATTAGTAGACAGAGATATTTTGTTAAAGAAAATAGAAAGTTACGGAATAATAGGGATACTTAGTTGGTTTAAAAATTATTTAGAGAACAGAACTCAAACAGTTAAATTTAATGGAAGTTTGTCAGATCTATTGCTGTGAAGCTGGGAGTTCCACAAGGATCAGTATTAGGACCATTATAATTTTTATTCTATATAAATGACTTGACGAAAGTTGTTTGTGGCAATTGTGAAGATTATTCGCAGATGATGCACTAATATATACAATAGGCCATACAAGCCAAGAAATAAATGATAATCTTAATATACAGATGCAAAAAATTGAGGAATGGTTGAAAAAATAATAGATTGAAATTAAATGTGAATAAAACCAAAGTTATGCTAGTTAGAGGTATTAGGAAAAAAGTAGCGGAAAGCAAATATAAAAGTAAAATTAAAAAATATAGCATTAGAAGTAATTAATGCTATATTTTTTAATTTTAAATTAAATTAAATTACTTTGAAATTAAATACTTAAGTGTCATTATATATAGAAATTTAAATTTTGCAACATATGTTAACTATCTGGAGAAAAAGATAGGATCGAAATTTTATCGAATTAATATGAATTTAACACCATACATTGAGGTATGTTGTTTATAAAGCGTTGATTGCTCCGTTGTTTGAATATTGTTCGTCTATATTACTTAGTTTAAATGATTATAATGTGTATTATTTACAGAAATTACAAAATAAAAAGAAATAAAAATTATATTACGCAATTATAGAACATAAATTGAAGATGCTTGAGGAATTGCAATTTATGTCAATTAAGGAAACAATTGAATACAATGTTTTTGATACATGTATTTTGTGTATGACAATGTATTTTGATACATAAAATAGTAAATGGAGCTTGTCCAGGTTATTTAAAAAATGGGATAGAGCAAATAAGAAGGGAGGAAGGAATACAAACAAGAGAGAGAGAGAGAGAAAGAGAGAGAGAGAGAGAGAGAGAGAGAGAGAGATCAGAGGGAACTATACATATTAAAAGATGTAAAACTAGAGAGAAACAGAGAATATTATATGATGGATTTAAAATGTACAACAATTTACCTAATGAAATAAGAAAGGAAAAAAGATTTAAAAACTTTAAGAGAGCGCTAGTGCCATATATGAGGAGTAGAGAAGGATAATGCAATGTAGATGTATGGGATGTTTAAGTCTGTTTGGATAATTAATAAATAGGCATTATATTAGATTGTATCTATATATTGTAGCTGTTGAAGCTAATAAAGATCAATCAATCAATCAATCTTGTGCCTTGTAAAGATATTGCAGCCGAGCTGGAAAAAGGCAGCATAATTTCGTGACCGTAAATTCCAAGATTCTCTACACCAAATAACATAAGTTTTTGTTTTCAAGTGTATCACGATCACGTTTACACGAATTTTTGTTTTTCACATTAATTATACCACTTATAACGTTTCACACACACTTGATCAATTTACAAACGAATTTATCAGTTCGTTATTATTAATCACTACCGATTAATTATTTATCGACTGAGAATTAAATCCAAGAAAGAAATTACATGAAGCAATTAATAATCAGAAGTTTTTGTCCTTTTATGACCTGTATCGCGTATCAATACATTCACGGATTTATCTACTTGACTGATTTTTAATCACAAATTTATTGACAAACAAATTTATTCGTTCACTACTATTAATCACTGCCGATTAATCAATCGGCAACTGAGAATTACTACTAAAAAGGAAACATTGCACGTGGTAATCATAAAATCAAATTTCATTGCAAAACAATACGGACACTGATTTATACAAGCATTTGAACGACAAAATGAGGAATTTTTACTAACTTTATTACGGTTAATCACAATAAAATACTATCGATTATTCAACGAGTTGAAATTGCTTGAGCACGTTATACACATGTTACTCGACAGAGGCTTGATGTAAACAAGTTAATGAGTTAAATTGGCACTGAGTGCGTTGGTTATTACTGAGGATAAATGATACTTACAGCGCGGCGTTGTGATTGCGAACACGAACACACTCAGTGTCAACCTAACCTATTGACTTGTTTACATCGAGCCTAGGAGATTGATTGAGTGATTGATAGAGTATTTACGAGGGCAAATCAATAAGTACTCGTGTTAGTAATGAAGACGCAAGCTTTTCACAAAAATTTTTTTTATTTTTCAACGTAATCCCCTTTTAGGAGGATATACTTTTCCCAACGCTTCTGCCATTTTTTTAACCCCTCAGAAAAATATATAATTTGTCGAACTCTGTAAAATAGGCCTCTGTTTTGGCGATGACTTCCTCATTCGATGTGAATTTCTTTCTACCAAGCTATTTTTTCAAGTTTGGAAACAAGAAGAAGTCACAGGGAGCTAAATTCGGAGAGTACGGTGGATGCGGCAGCAATTCGTAGCGCAATTCGACCAATTTGGCTATGGCGACTGCGGAAGAGTGAGCCGGTGCATTGTGAGTAATCGCTGCACTCATCGGGCCGACAGCTTCTTCATTCCCAAGTTATCATGCAAAATATTGAATGCCGTTCCGTACGACACGCCTACGGCCTCTGCTACTTCATGCACTTTCGTTCAGCGATCAGCGAGAATCATGTCGTGGATTTTTCAACGATTTCTTCAGTAACCACGTCTGCCGGGCGGCCTGGGCACTCCTCAAAAACAGACAAATGACCACGTTTGAATTCGTTGAATCAATATCTGATGGTTGTCATAGTTGGTGAAGAGTTTCCATAGACGGCATCCAACTTCGTTTTTATTTCTTCGCACGTTTTTCCATCCAAAAATAAGAAACGAATCACGGATCGATATTGCTCTTTTTCCATTGTATCGGAAAACATCACACGCTCACTACGAATTGCTATCAAATCAAGACTATTGCATGAATCACTCTGAAATTTTGTAGCATCGTTTGAAAGATGGTAGTACGCGATGATAATTGCAATGTCGGCTGTCTTGAAACACGGGTACTTATTGATTTGCCCTCGTATTTCAGTTCTAGGGTAAACCTTCTAAGAACTATATAATACAATATAGTTTAAATAATAGTTATAACAATGGAAATAACAAATATAACAATAACATAGAATAAAAGAGTAGATAATAATTATAATAATAGCAGTAATAATAAAAAGAAAATAATAATAATAATAATAAAGAATAATAATAAAGATAATAGTATAGAAGAAATGGAAAAAAGAAGAAAGAGAAAAAAGCTAGAATACCCGACCAACTCTGTCGAATCCTCATACGACACAGCGTCTCAGACGACAAAAATGAGCATGGCGAAAAGAAGTAAGTGACTCGGTTTCTTTGATCGCTATGAATAAAAAATTCCAGAGTGAGGAGACTGCGTATGCAAAAGAGTGCTGATAAGCTGATGTTTTGCAATTTAGTACCACAAAATCGAGAGGGGAGACACGAGATGTCGCATGAGGCCTCGAGCAGACCTTCAGCCCATCAACAAGATACGATGGAGTATTTAGAATTGAGTAAATTAAGCAACCTGTTAAATAGCCTCTTCTGTCATCCGAGAGCAGCCATCCCAACTCGTCGTAGAAGCAAGATATGCCATTATCATTACGCAAGTTAAAGATAAAATGCATGCAAGCGTTCATCGTCCGCCTGATCCTAAGTCTCTGCTGACCGGTCAAGTCCGTGAACACCGCAGAGAAACTCAGGGTTTCCGAAGTTATGTATTGAAAATCGAATGTTATAGGGTCAGATAGAAAAAAGGAGGAAGGAGGGAGCAGGGAGAGACAAGAGGAGAAGAGGAGTTAAATAGTGACAGAAGAGATGGAGAGAGAGGAGAGGGAGTTAGAGAGGTAAAAAATTGATTAAGGTCATTTAACGGAATGGTAGGAAATTGACAAGTTTTCGGCTTAGCCAAGCCAACAAATCGAAGCTCAGACCAAAGCCGAACAGTCGAGGTGATGGAATTGAGTCGCTGAAACAAATAATTATTCTTAGATTCATTAAACCTTTGACTCACCTCATTACATAGAGCACAGAAGAAGTCAAAGTTAGCAGAAAACGGATGTCTGCGAAACATTGTCTGACAGCGTCACGTCTGCACTTAAGAAGTCTGATGGACAGGCTTAACTATAGAGCAAGAGGCCTTTTTGCCTGAAATGTCCAAAGCGGAGCGTGAAGGTCTCGCACTTCCTGCAGATATTTAGTTAAAGTGTTGACTTTAACATCAAAGTCAAGCGAGTATGTTATCTCTGTCCAGTCTAGGGCGCCAATAAAGGACTGTAATGCCTAATCCATCACGAGCTCTAAATGGATAGCCCGCACAGACATACACACGAATATAGCAAGGTAACACGAGTGAGCTCGCTTCCCGCGACCTGCGACCTCTCGTACCTGGAGAGGACCGGCGTAATCTACACCCGTGTGTTGAAACGCCCGAGCGGGGCGTAAAACTCTCGCGGGGGGTAAGGATCCCATAAGCTGGCCTATTGTGTCTGCCCGTAGTCGAGCACACGAAACGCATTTATGTAGCACAGCACGCACTACATGTCGCGCTCGTAAAATCCACGCCGTCTGGCGCAGCGTGAGTTATAACCCGCCGTGGAGGCACTTTTGGTGCACGTGCGCGACAAACAATCGCACGAGAGGGTGATCCGTCAAAATTATCGGATGCTTAACAGTGTACGGGAAGTCCGAGCGCGACAATCGTCCACCCACTCTGAGAAGGCCCTTGTCATCCAAAAACGGATCTAACGAGACTAACGGGTTGTTCTTGCAGCTGAGGTTTTTAGATCCATCTGATAACCGCCTGCCTTTCATCCGCGAACCGACACTCCTGAACGTACCGAAACCAGCACTCTTCAGCGGCTCCAAATTCCGTGGCATCGACGAGTGTCGGTTGCGAATCAAGAGTGGAGCCAGCGCGTCGGCTGGGAGAGAAACGCAGCAAGTACGCAGTCACTCGTACGAGTCTCTTCCAGGAGGAATATCGAGCTGCTAACTGCTCAAGGAACGAGTTTTCGACTGGGCGCACGTGGGCTGCGATTACTGCAGGGATTACAGGTGTTTTGTCCTGCACGTTGATCCTGTGTGGCTAGTGAGAATCGTCCTGCAGCAGCCAAGGTGGGCCGTTCCACCACAGTGGTGAGTGGATCAGCGCCAAGGCGCTTTGTCCCCGAGAGGCGGCATCCGCAGGGTTCTCCGCCGTTGGAACGTGACCCCAGGTAGCATCAGGGAGTGCGCTACGGATCTTGGTGACCCGATTGGCCACAAAAACGTCGCGTTTTGTCGATTCTCCACTCAACCACGACAATACGATGGTCGAGTCTGTCCAACAGAAGTGGGACAGTTGGGAATATTCGGGAAGTGTGCATATTTGAGCGATGAGTTGGGCCAGAAGCAGAGCGCCGCACAATTCGAGGCGCGGGATGGACTGCGTCTTTAGTGGAGCGACGCGAGTTTTGCTAGCTAGCGAAGAGGTGGTGATACTTCCATCGAGATGTGTGCACTGCAAATACACTACGGCCGAGTATGCCAAACTCGAGGCATCGGAAAACCCGTGAAGACAGAGACGACGTAAGTTGGAGTGATTGTGCGTCCAGTGGTCTATAGCTACAGCCGCCAGATGGCGCAAGTCTTCGTAGATGTGCGTCCATCGTTCTGTCAACTCAGTCGAGTGTCTCATCCCAGGTCAACGAGTGCCGCCACAACTCCTGCATGAAAATCTTTGCCTGAACGATGACTGGGGAAATCCACCCTAACGGATCGTAAAGGCGAGCGATGAGAGACAACACCTGCCGTTTAGTTACCTCCGACAGGGGGGGCAACGACAACCGGTAGTGAAATGAGTCTGAGGACGGGTTCCATCCGAGGCCTAGCACCTTAACGTTCGGGGTGTCTGCGTCACCAGGACCCCAGGCCAGCCCGTGATCAGAGCGGTCTATTCCTCCGAGCAAGCTCTCGTCGTTGCTGCTCCACTTCCGAGGCACGAAGTGGCCATTACCGAGTAGTGCGCAAACCTCAATGCGCATCTGGGTGAGGGTGTCGACGTCATCCGCTCCGAACAGACAATCGTCAACGTAAACAAACCTTTGAAGGACCTGTGCTCCGAGGGGATACGCGTGCCCTTCATCCATCGTCAATTGTCGCAATACTCTAAGTGCCAGGTACGGCGCACACGCGGTGCCATAGGTCACTGTGTTCAACTGGAACTCTACGTCGGGAGCATTCGGGTTTGACTTCCAGAGGATGCGTTGAAAGTCCCGATCGTCCGCGTGAACAAGGATTTGCCGGTACATCTTCGTAATGTCGGCTGAGAGAACGAAACGAAACGCGCGCCATTGTAGCAGAATCGTAAAAAGCTCCGGCTGTAACTTAGGCCCTATGAGCAAGTGTGAATTTAGAGAGGTGAAGTTGGTGGTGAGAGCTGAGGCATTGAACACCACCCTCAACTTCGTTGTGAGGCTATCCGGTTTGAGCACCGGATGATGCGTGAGGTACACCATCTGAGTATCTTCGCGCTCAGGAGGGGGGACTCGCGTCATGTGACCGAGTGTCTCGTAGTCAGACATGAAGTCTTCATATTGCTGCGCAAGAGTGTCATCCCGAGCTAGACGTCGTGAGAGAGCGTTCAGTGACCGAGACGCGCTGGGACGGGAGTATCCGAGTGAAATAGGGGGATTCGAACTGAACGGGAGTCGAACCACGTACTGACCCGAGAGCGTGCGTGAGTGGGTTCTCACAAAGTGCTCCTCGCACTGAGCCTCTGCGAGTGTGTATGTCGGTGCACTGGGAACATTCTCCAACTCCCAAAATTTAGCTAGAGAGTCATGAAGTGCATCATTGTCCATGAAGTGGAGAACAACGGCCGTATCCTCGCTGTGAGCGGCAACCGAGGAAGAGGGCCCCGATAACACCCATCCGAAAATCGTACGTTGCGCCACTGGCTCAGTCGAGTGCCCGCGCGCTAAGCCCTCCAACAAAACGGTACCGTACAAATCCGCGCCGATAATGACGTGCACCGGCTCGTGCACCACGGGATGATCATCCGCTAAATCGAGGCCTTCTAGATGAGGCCAGAGAGGGTCCCGTCGTGGGACCTGGGGAACGTAGCTCGTCAACTTTTTTAACACGAGCGCGTCCGTGTGCAGCGTTGGGCCGTTACCGTGTTTCGGTCCGATCAAAACTAGAGCTATCGCAGTCGAAGTTCCCGCCGAGACACTTCCAACCCCCACCAGCGAATTAGACACTGGAACCGTGCGTACCCTCAACGAGCGCACCACCGCCTCCGTGACGAACGACCGTATAGAACCCTGGTCGAGTAATGCCCGAACTTTTACCGTTCGCTCTGCAGACGTCACTAATACATGCGCAGTGGCGAGCAACACGCGACCGATCCCGTGCGGCACCGGTGCCGTCATCAACGCATGAATCGTCGATTCCGATCCGATCTCCTGCCGATTTCGTGACGCGTGGTGGGGCTCTCTAGAGAGAGGGAGAGAGAGCACGCGAGCCTCTGAACAGGCGTGAACTGCTGCGCCGCGTCGACCGCTGGAGAAAGAGAGACAACAACTGGTGCCCGTCTTGATTCGCCGCGCTTCTTATGGCCGAGTGCCGTAAGAAAGAGAGAGCGCAAATACCCAGCGGGCGCCGTATGATCAAAACGGCGGATCGAAAATCGCGATCCACGCTGCGCTTATGCACGGGTTTCACGCGTACATGATCGCGTTTCAGAGATTGTTTTATCACTTAGGCAGTTCACCATTCACCGGTTCACCGACATTCCGCGGATCCTGGCAGGATCGCCATAATTGTTCCAATTTACACACGGAACTCAGGAGTGGTCCAGATAAACTCACCGCGGAAGTTTCACAATTTCTATTGACAAACTGACTCCGTTTGCCGGCGTCCACTTAGCTACTTGTCGGCGAACTTTTCGTATCGTAGCGCTATCGCGGGTACCAGAGTAGAGAGAGTGATTTTGATTGTCTCCCAAAGCGAGCCGAAACGTGAACGGTGCGTGCTAATCCGATTGTCTCCGAACACCGACCCGAAGCGTGAACGGTGCGTGCTATTCATCATCACGTGCGCGGCGCCAGATGACAATCGCAGGAAAAATACACGAGGCTCACAGCTGTGAAGCCCGGGAACAGCGGGCTTCGCTCGAGGGGGGAGGTTGAGAATAGAATCGCGCGCGTATTGAGTTCCCGATACTGTACAATGCCTTTATATTACAAGAGGAGTCGCGAATCGAGATTAGTCGAGGAGGAAGACGGAAGCATTGATAGTCAAGAGAGACCTCGATGAGATCGTGCATCGACAGAAAGGAGAGAACCTACTACTGGTACGCTTTAACTAATGCTTGATCACTGACAAAGCAGTGACCAAAAAGGTCGACAAGCCCGTCGGAGCTTTAATCACGTCTACGACATGGCAATAAGATCATAAATGCCCCGCGAGAAATGACAAGAAAATTCAGCGAAGTAGGGAAGAAGGGACTGGCAGTTCATGCACAAGCGAAGTGCTTCAGAAGAAGAAACGCCCCGAAGCGTACTAGAAAAAACACTCTGAATATTGGGATCAATTCATCTGCCGCGTCCATCTCTCAGCATCAGGACCGGCGTCACGACCATGAGCGGTCGACCGCAAAAACCATCCAGATGTCACAGCAGTCACCGAAAGAGGACGTTTCGGAGGAGATCTCTGAAAAGAGAGAGAGAGGGGGGCCAGGGAGAGGAAATACGTATACGTATCATCGTATGACACGTTTCACATATACGAGCAAGTAGCTGATCGGAACTGAGCGTCGGACGATTGCACCTCTGCTTACCTTCCATACGAGACCCATAATTGGCTCGCTATTTCGTTTATAATTCAAGAACTGAGCTACGCATAGAATTTTGGCAAAGGAAAAATTGTCTTAGAATTGTGTCAGGAATACGTCATTTTAAGGGCTAAGGTTTGTTCTGGGTTTGTTCACTCTGTATATTGCTGTTTTAAATAATTTTTTGTGTGAATACGAAGTAGTTTTGTTGCTTGCAATCAACATTAATCTGAGATAAAGAAATTCATTTACATTTAACGTGAACAAGTTCACATACCAAAAAAGTATTGCGTTACAGTTGCGTTGCTGTGTTTTTCTGAAATCTCAATTTTATTGGTTTAAATAGTGATTTATTTATAATAGTATCAAATTATTTTGTTATCGTACACATATTTAATTGTTATTTAATTAACGTTAATCATTTCTCACAACCAAATTAATTCAAGAATAAAAGGTTATTGTAACCCTATAGTGATCGGAAAAATTAGATTAGCTCGCGAATGGGTACGTAGCTGCCCTAACGAAACCTGAGCGTTGCGCGTTTTACATTAAGCTCTCTTCGCCTCCTCTCTTCCGGTTTGGCGCGCACTGTACAGAGTTTGTCAAATTTCCTTTTCTTTCCTTTTTTTTCTTAGCGTGATTCGCGCCACATTAATGCTTGTTTCACGCTTCTCTAGCAAGGACTGCGCGTTTGAAATAAAGCGCTCTGGGCCGATTCTTCTGAAAAGGACTGTTGCGCGCCCCCTTAGCTCCGGCTTTTTCTTCACTCCGACTCCCGTATGTACCCCGGAATAGGACCGTTAGTCGCTTTTCTTACGAAGATATTTAATTAGGTCATGTACTATTAGATGGACAGATTAAGGCGAGACGGTTGGAGGGAGTAACTCCGGAGGACAGCGAAGGTGTTCTACCAACACGGGGAGTTTAACCCCTCTGTGTTCAGACCTCCGAACTCACGGGGGAGCTCCCCGACAATCTTTCGTGCCCTCCACCTTTGCCGCCAAGGCCATCACCTCCCCTCAAGCCCCTAAAATGCGTTCCGCGGGAAGACCAAGCTCCTCCCGCCAGACACATCGAAACCGCCCACGTGCGTCCCCACGAGGCTGACTAAGTTAATCTCGTGTGATAAGACTCGAATCTTGTTCGTTGAAAATAAAAATTCTTAAATAGAGGCAACACTTCTCCGGTTGTCATTATTTGTTTACTTTCTCTAGCCTTCCCGAACCGACTCTGCGTGATGACAACACTCGCCGTAGCGAGAGTGATGTCATTGAAACGCGCCTTTTGACAGAATCCCAAAAGGGCCATGGAAATCCTATTTTCCGCTCGCGAAATCACAGTTCAGGCTCATTGACATCATTGACATCCCCCCTCGACAAATGAAAATATAATAAAAATAAAACAAAATATATAAAAAAAGCAAAAAAGGCAGACTCCTTCCGAGTCCGGACGTGACAATTTTGCCTACTAAATCGGTTTCAAAATAAAACTTCAAAATAAAATTTCGATCTTAACCTCTGCAGTAAAAACACATCGTATTCTGTTTAATGTATTCTGTTTTTCACGGATTGTCGTCCCATTTGTCTGTCTGCGTTAGATATTGCATAAAGAATTCAATACATGAACACATATTCATAATTTATCTAGGACCTTTACATCTGTAAGTTTGTAATTTCATTTAAATTATTTGTATTTTATTATATGCATTGGTTGTTTTTGACACAAATTCAATTTTTATACTTAGTTTTTCGCAATTTCAATTTTTTAATAATAAAATATTTTACTTTTGGACTCTGCTTTTCTCGCCATCCAATGACGAAATAATAAAACACATTTGACAATAAGATGACGTTAAAGATTTAATAATTTTATGTGATTTTATTTGTAATGTTAAATTTATTGTGTTCAACCTGTGATATGACTTCATTAATATATTCACAGGTTTATATTTCTTTTTAGTTTTTAATTATTTTTCGTATATGGACTGAAATGACTTATTGTTAGTACAATCGAAACGTTTCCGATTAATTTATAGATAAAAAACTAGTTTAATTCTTAATGTATGTTGTAATAAATTAGTTCATTTTTAAAGATCCAATAAACGTTGCTCGTATCTTTTGACTTTTCTAATTACTATTTTTTGCTTAGCAATCTTGAGCTAAATATTTTACATATTTTAATCTATGTTCTATATTCTATCTTCTATATATTGTATAATCGTTAGTTATGAACAAAAATAAATAATAGTAAATCTTTGATGAATATGCTATGAGGAAGAAAAATACAAAAAATTATGTAAAACCGTCAAATTTTTTCTTCTCCTTTTTTTCTTTGATTATTCGTTCGAATTAAATTTTTAACTTGTAACTTTTCAATTATTCTTTTTATTAATTTAACTTCTAATTTAATTAATTTTATTATAGATTAATTTGTATCTTAAATAAGTTAAATGAAAATTAACTTTAATTTATATATATATATATAATTTAGTTTTTTTAATTTTTAATTTAAAAAAAACCTATCTTATCCAATCTTGAATAAGATTTGTAACGATATATAAATATACGATAATAATTTTTGTGTACATTTTGGCCTTTTAAATATGATAAAATTATTAAAATGTTCGTGGTATTTGTGGAACACCTTGGAAAATTAGCAAGAATATTGAAATTTATTTAAATATGTCATGTTGATGCTTAATTTTCAATGTGTTTCTTATCCTGAACTTTTTATTAACATTATTGTATTTAAAAAGTCAAAACTTATAAAAAACGCTATTTCTTTTACTTACACCTTTGTGAGCAAAAATTGGCCTCTTTTTAACATCCTTCTTTCCTTTCTTCCTTCAATTCTTTACTGTGTCATTTATGTTTGAATGATTGATGGTCGACGATCGTTATCTTTTACATTTGTATAGTTCTAGTCGTGTCACTAGTTTGCATAAAATTATCAATATTAATTAATTGCAACTTGGCAACATTTGAAGAATAATGAAATACGTTGGAGATATTAGTTTTTTTATTTGTAGTTTTAATAACTTGTTTATTCTCAGCTCTTAAGACAACTTCGTTCTATTTTAGGAAATAGATATAATAACTATGGTTGATTGAGACTTTCAGTGATGTAATTGCAATTGACCATTTGCTTTCCTTAAAAAAACATATTGTTATTTGAGAACAACTATATCGTCTAATAATTAGCGCATTATGCAACTGCATTGAATTAATTCAATAAAAAAATTTCTGTTTATCGGAGGAATGTCTGTATACTTTGTCTTTATTACTAATTTTATATTCTTAATACGAAATTTGTTAAATTTTTCTGAACGTACAACATACTAATAATTGAATAATTGAATAATTTAATTGTCCCGTTACGAATCTTATCATTCTGTATTATTCAACTTTGAAAATGAATTAACTTAATGATAGATAGAACTTAATGATAGATTGAAATGTTTGTTTGTATATATATAATCCACAAGAGAGTTTAAAACTTTCACAGTTAACAACTAGCATTGATTCGTAACCCTTCTTCTTTTATTTTTAGTTGTTTTATTCAACTAAGCTTGTATTATTGTATTTCATTTTGTTAAGTAAAATGCATTGCAATTATGAAATAATTGTCAGCTATGATTTTTAAGAAAATTAATTTATTAGCTGTAAGAGAATTATTGATATTTATTACACAATACACACATTCCCTTCCGTGAAAAAATCAAAGAGATTCTGAAAGTAGATGTAAAAAAAGAATATCCGTATCTTGGCGTTTTAACAGATCATGTCGTTCACGTTTTTTATGCAGCTATTTATCATATTTGCTTTATATTGGCTTTTTACAATTGTTTTAAATTATATAATAATTTTTTAAAATAAATAATTGACATTTTTGCATGAAATTATGTGATGAGTCTGAATACAAAAAAAACAACTGAGAATCTTTTTTCATATATTTTCAAATTTTTATATAATAATACAATTATAATTATTATAAGAATCTTGGTCGTTTTGATTTGTCGTTTGTACGATTCTGTTATTGTATCACGAACTATAGACCAACAGTATTCATCAAGCATATGTCTGATGTTTTTTTCTTTGAAGCGTTTTTCAATGATTGCAATGTATTAGTGAAAACGTTCATCATGTTCATCACTGAATTCACTCAAATTTGGTAGAAAAAATCAAAATGATTATGAGGAAAGTGTATTTTGAGCGACATGATAACTTTCATTGCATGAAAAGCCGAAATCATTTCAGCAACAATTTTGTTGTAATTGTTAGCTTTTTTATTGCCCAGAAAATTTTCGATGACGGCTACCAAATCATTCTATGCTCGTTTTTTCACAATTTTTCATGCTCGTATTCAACAATTTATGGAAATTTTCATTTTTTATCAATTTTGATATCTGGACCATTAAATACACCTGAATAAGACCATTAACTGATAAGAATTTAAAATAATCAAATAAATAAAACGATAAAAACAATGTTGAAATCAATTTACTTGCTTCGATTTTTATTACAATTTTGGAAATATTGTGTGCAATAACTGAAAAACTTTGCCAGAAGAATCAAGTGCTCGATAATTATGAATGAGACCGAGTGAAGCGACGGCAAAATTATTTTCCTTGGATTAATCAATGGTATGTCGATAATGTCGAAGTAAGTCAATACGGGTATGCTTTTCTAATATTTTACTTTCAGAATTTCTTTGAATTTTTCATGGGAGGAAATCTGTGCTATGCAGTATTATAAAAAGACATTTGATACTTAAAAAGTTAATGACTTGATCTGGTAAAATGTCAAAACGCGGGTATTTTTTTTTACATTTACTTTGAGAATCTCTTTGATTTTTTTCATGGGAAAAAAAAAATCGATTTTTGTTGTACTGTGTTATAGAATATAATTTTGATATGTGACATAATGCTAAAATTGTAATTACAGGTATTTGAACAATATCAAAACAATGTCAGCGATAGTACAGGACGAATTAGTGAAACCTATTGACAGGGCGGCGTGGCATGTGGAACACGTATTGAAATTTCCAAACTCGAGACATTTACGATATCATGGACACGATATGTCATGGATACATTATTATGCTACATATCTGTGCTTAGGTACAGGTTTAATTTTGTTATTATACATCTATTACATATTGTATGACAAAATTGTTAGCCCTTTTGTAAAAATAACATGTCTTAGTAACTTAAAACAATGGATAAATAACTTGAAACGAAAACTCGATTAAATATAAATGTACGAAGCAATGAAAGAAAATTGATCATATGCAATTAAGAGAAAATTTCTTTATATTACTTTTATAATTTGTGTATGTTTATAACAAATAAATGAATAATATATTGTTGGCAGAGAGATGGATCTTTTATTTATACTTTTCTAGAAAATAAAATGGCTATGTTTTCACAGTGCGCTTAGTCCGTGACCTATAACATAGATGTCTTTGTTTAATCTAAGGTTAAGCACATAGTGCAAACACATTCTATGTCTAAAATGCAGATTTAAAATGTCCTCAAGACATCATCAAGATGTTTTTTAGATATCATAAAGATGTCCTCAAGACATTTACTCAAGACACAAGTTTGTAGAAAATTGGTTCATTTAAAAGTTGCGCTTATTTTAGATAGCGTCTGCTTTTTTTAGTTACGTAAGACTCCGCAGAGAAGAAAGGGCGTTGCATTGGAGAGTTTTGTGTGAAAAAGTTAAGTTAAGTCTTAAAGCAGACATGTTGAATATATTCGAGACAATACAATAAAGTTTTCTTTTTACAGTAAAATCGAAGAGCAATTATTATATTAAACAATGTTTATAAAAAATGTTTTATGTCCCCTGTTTTTGCATGCAGTCTGGGTATGTATAATTATTATATTTGTTTAATTACACTTTTTAGATATTTAAAATAATTTTTCAAACATTTGAAAAATTTTAAAGAACATTTTTTAAATTTAGGTATTCAGTGTATTACAACATTATATAAAAAATTAATAAGAGGAAAAATATTATACTATTTTATTTAAAAGAGAAGTCTGTTTTTTTACCCCTAACCGATTTTTATTAAATAATTTTTAGCCTCAGTAGTCTAAAGGTTAGAATTTTCATACGAAAAACAAGAGAACCGGGTTCGACTCTCGATCGAGGTAATATTTTTCGTAATAAATTTATTTACAATTTTTCAGTACATTAACATTTTTTTTGATTGAGCATCAAAATATTAAAAATTGCCCTTTAATTTGATTTAATTTTTGATATTATAAAATTGATATTATTAGTATAATAGTCGTCTAATTGTGTTTATAAGTCAGGAGAACCAATTCGGCGCGTAGTTCGAATGACTACAAATATGGTATATATACAAGTACATGTGTTATGTCCAAGCGTTCGGCTCACGGAGACGTTCTTGCGAACGCGTTCGTGTACTCCCGGCTCGCAGAAATGAACAATATTTCGAATATTATAAAAAGAACAAGAAGAGTTTATTATGAAATGAACACAGAATGCACGCACGCACGCACGCACGTAAAGCTCAGAACACACGATCGATGATAGGATAAGTGAATCGAGAGACACGTCCGAACGCAGCGACGGTTCACGTCCAAATCTGCTGATCTTGTTAAATAACAGAGCTGGGCAACGCGACTTTCAGGACTTCACGAGTGACGATCTACGATGTTGGCACGGCACAGGCGTAACACTGCCCTCCTTCCCTTAAATTGTCATTCCGACAAGTATGGTTTTCCCAAGAACGTTGGCCTCCTTAAGGAATTCGGGGCTCCCGACCAGTTTCTTGCTTCCTACTGTGCTACTGCAGCAGCTTCCCTCTGGTTCTCCTAGGGCCCGATCCTCCGGCCTATTCTTGAGGCCTCCTGAGTCTTCCTCCCTTCCGAACAGGATCCTTCTTCAGTTCCTCCCCAGAGGGTAGCTAACTTCCGTAAGACGAAACCCGCTTGGGCATCCCCTCTTCATGAAAGGAATTTTAAGATTCTCTTACCTCTTCTCTTGAAGTCTTGTACTCTTGGTACTTCCTTTTTTGGAAAAGAGAGGAAAGTGGAGTAAAATAAAAATTCTATTTTGATTTTATCGTGATATCTCTGTCCCCAATCCCTATCTCGGCATTCGCCCTCCGTTCTGCGGAAAAAACCGCAGGAGAAGCAGTCTTCTTAAAAAAAAAAAAAAATAATAATAATGTAGGGCCACACAATTGAAGCGCGTTCGTTTGATTTCCAACTTCTTCATCTTCTACCCCGCTGATGAGCCCGCTGGATTGGCTGTGAGGCACCCAAAACGCACCGAAGCCCCAGGGGAGACCCTCTTCGTCCGAAACCGCGTCATGTGCGAATGTGAACTCTGCAACTGAGAAAAAAAATAACTCGCGCATCTTACACCATAAGATTACAAACAAACAATTTGTCATGCGCAGCTTACACTATAAAGTTACAAATTGTGTTATTCTTTTCAAGTGATAGAGCTCTGATTTGTTAACTTTTATTTTTGAACTCGTTTCTCCTAAACGTCTTTTTAAATAAGGCGCCAGCCTGAATGTACAACTTTATTTTTAAGCTTATTCGATTTACGAATACAATATACTACGCAATATACGTCGCTTAATTTTTTTACTATGTAATATGGGCCTTCCCACTTATTCTGCAACTTCGAAATTCTCTGTTTTTTTCTTCGAGGATTGTATAGTCAAACTTTTTGTCCTTCCTTGAAATAAATTTATCTGGTCTTCCGATCGTACCAGGCTTTCATTTGTGAGGATGATTTGATATCTACCCTCTCTCTTACACTTGTATGAATCTCTTCCAACTTCCTCTTCACCTTTCCTACGTAGTCTTCGAGAGAACTCATCTTCTCAGTTTTAGGAGGACTGCCGCGTAACAAGTCAATTGGCAGATGAAGGTCGTGAGCAGAATACAGTTCTGCTGGGATCATTCCAGTTGTTTCGTGCTTGGAAGATCGATACGCCAACAGATATAATGGAATCCATCGAACCCATTCCTTCTGATTCTCAGAAACAAATTTCGCCAAATAACTTAAAATGGTACGATGCTGTCGTTCCACTCCGTCTGACTGAGGGTGTAAAGGGGTTGATTTTGTCTTCTTAATTCCTAACAAATGTGATAATTCTCGAAAGATTCTCGATTCCTTCCTTGATCGATGTGGACCTTTAGGGAAACTCCGTATCTGAAAATAATTTGATTTAGAAAGATTTCTGCGATGGTTCTAGATCTTATATTCTTTAGGGGGAAAGCTTCCACTCATTTAGTAAAACAATCGACAACAAGTAAATACTTATTTCCGAAAGAAGTTATTGACAGAGGCCAAGTATATCCATCTGAATTCTTTCAAATGGGACTCCTACATCATATGTCTGTAAAGGAGATTTTCTTTTTCCAGATCTCTTCTGGCTAAGCAAACCTGACATGTTTTACACCATTCCTCCACATCTTATATGTTGCCCAATAAAATCGCTTCCACACTTTATCGTCTTGTTGATGCCAAAATGTCTTTCTGTGGGGGAGTTGTGTAGCTCCTCCAAAATCTTCGTTACGAGCTTCCTAGGTACGATTAATTAAAGAACCCTTTTCTTCAAGTTAGGAGCCTCTCACCTCTTGTAGAATATATCATCTTTGACTTCAAGAGAATCCCAGTAGGACCAGTAGGACCAGTACACTTTGGCGGAGATATCCTTTGCTGCTACCTCTTGTCATAAAGGCGTTCTTCCCCTGCTTCTTTCTTAGAAAGAAACAAATAAATGCAAGAATCTCCTATTTGTTCTTTACGCCAATTCTCATAATTATCTTTAACTAGAATAATTCTTCCCACACAGCTTTCCTGTTTCATGGCTTCCTTTAATTCTACATTCGCACAATAACGATACGCGTGCATGGCCTCGATAACCCATTCGCGTTCTTATGAGAAAGACCTCTGTGATGAATAATTTCAAAATCATATTACTGAAGTCTTTCCATTCAACGCGCTAACTCAAGGTCTTTAAAAGACATTAGCCATTTGAGCGAGACATGATCCGTACGTATCAAAAACTTTTATCCATACAAATAGTGATGGAAAGATTTTATTGATTGATTGACTATAGCTAGAAGTTCATGGCGCGTCACACAATAGTTTTTTTCGGTATTGTTCAAGATTTGATTAAAATATGCAATCACTTTATTTTTGTTTTTGTTTCTATGATAGGAGTGCCCCAATTCCTTGATTCGATACATCAGTGTCAAGAATATACTCCCTTTCTATTTTGGAAAATGTCAAAATTGGAGAGAAAATCAAGGTCTGCTTTAATTCATCAAACGAACCAAATGAACTTTTCCTTCTAAACAAACCTTGCCTCGTTTTCCGTTAACATATAAAGTGATTTTGCCAAAGACGAAAATCCTTTCACAAATTCACAGTAATAAGAACAAAATCCGAGAAAACTTCTTAAATGTTTTTTGTTTTGTGGAATCGGCCAGTCCCTCACAGCAATTATTTTTTCCGGATCCATACTAATGCCTCCTGCTGATATCACATAACCCAAGTATTTAATTTCTTTGCTAAAAAAACACACATTTCTTTGGATTAATTTTTAAATTTACTTCTCTTAGACGTTGAAAAATCTGTTTTTACAATTTAACAGCATTTCTTCAAAAGTTTTCCCAAAAATAATTATATTATCGAAATAAACTAAGCAAATTTTACAAAGATGTTCTTTTAAAATTTATTCCATTAAAATTTATTTCCATTTAAAATTTATTCGTTCAAACGTTGCAGAAGCATTACACAGATCGAAAGGCATAACTTTAAATTGCCACAAACATTGCCAACCGAAAAGGCCGTTATCTCCTTATCTTGCGGGTGAATTTTTATTCACCAATATCCTCTTTTTAAGTCTAAAGTAAACCAAATGTTACCTGATAACTGTTCGAGAATATCGTCAATTCAGATAAAGGGTAAGAATCTTTTATAGTTACAGTGTTTATTTTCGGAAAATCCATACAAAATTTCATAGTCCCATCTTTCTTTTTTATCAAAACCACTAGTGACGCCCATGGACTAGTGGATTCCTCGATAACTCCTTAGTCTTTCATATCCTTAATAATTTCATTCATCTCCTTTCGCATTTGTAACGGAATATGTCGAGAAAATTGCTTTATGAGAGGAGAATCCTTTATCTTAATCAAATGTTTGCAACAATTTCCTGCAATAACTTCGTTAGAAAATACATCGCGAAATTCATTCAAAAAAGATGACAAAGCTTTTCCGAGTTTATCTAAATATTGAGAACTTTCTTCGTATAAGGATATCAAGTTCGATGGAATTATCGTAACGCTTTTAATGAGAGAACAATTGAATTCAACATTGCTCTCGGTAATTGAATTGAGAAAAGTAAAATCAAAAATCTTCTGTGAACCGAACAATCTAAGAAAATCAACATTTAGAATGCAATTATCATTTATTTCGACAATTAACATCGGGAGTTCTATATAATATTTTGCAAGTCGAACCTTTACTAAAGTTTTATATTTAATTATAATTTATTTTCCCATAGGATATTTAATATTGCAGTTATCTATTTTAATTGTTTATTTATCCGATTCAATAAAATTACTGTTTATAATAGAAACATCAGAGCCCATATCAATCTTAATAATACAAGGTTTATCGTTTCGCCTTTATAACAAAAATCTCTTAAATTATTTTTAATTTTATTCATTCTGAAAGAACATTAATTAATATCACAGTTACATTGATCAACATGACAATGAACGGAATATTGTGTATTTGTAATACTACAAGAACATATCCTGAAAGAATATTGATTATATAATAGTACAATGATTATCACAACAATTCGAACATTGTTCATTTTTGGTATTACTAACACATAAATTATTTATTAAGCACATTTTTTTATTCGGGGTATTTTCTATTCCTTACCCCATAGAGCTCGACTATTCCTAGTTTTCCATTTTGCCGGGACATTCCGAACGAAAGTGGCCCTTTTTTCTACACTCCCAACACTCTTTGTTATCTCTGTTCTCGGCTTTTTTATAATTTGTGTTTTTTTACGAATTTTCCAAATTTATTTCCATTTACTTTATCTCCCTCCTTTTTTTTGTTCGTACTTTCAGCTTGACTTTCCTTTTTCTTGTAACAATTGTAATTATTTCCTTTCTTTTTTTCAAAATTAAAATTGTTTTCTTTTTGGTGGAAACTATTTTCCTAAATTAACTTAATTGCTTTCCCCCTCTCAATTGCAATCCTTAATGCCTCCCTCCATTTGAAGTGGCCTTTTCACGAAGCCATCGGAAAGAGCGAAATTGTACGCACGCGATTTTATCGCGAACTAAATCGGGACATTCCGGGTATGGTAACTGATAATGATAGTCTCTCGATATCTGAACCCTAAAAGGCGATACTTTCCCCAAATTTCTGCTTTCATAAATTGCAAATAGTAATTTTGTAAAGATTGTGAACTTTCGAAACGCATTTCCAATTTCAACTTCAAATCTTCGAATTGTATTCTTTAAATTTTGAATACTCTCTAACACTGCGCGTGCTTCATCCCGTAAACACGATACCAAGACAGCGATCTTTGTCTCCTCTTCCCAACAGTTCGCGCGAGTGATGAGATTAAATTGTGCGAAATACTCACGTAAGGACGCACTTCCGTCGTAAGTGTCGGGCTTAATGCGTCGTCTACAATATATGGAGTAAGCTCGGTTTAAGAAGTAAGAGTAGATTTAAGAAATATATTTCCGGTGTAAGAGAGCTGGAGTATAGACGTAAGCGAAAAATAAATTATTTTTATTACTACTACTCTAGCTTACGCTAAGCCAATCAGAGCGCGTCAGCCAATACGTTAAAAATTATTATGTAGTTGACATCCTCGTAATTCAATTTAACCTGATCTAACCCCCCAAATCGAGTTGTTGTTTATCTTTTCGTATGTGCGAAAAATTTCCGATAAATATTCTCGGACATAGAAATAAAAAATTCTTATTAAAAATTGAAGTCTCTTAAATTATTTGTTATATCGTATATGGACATATCAAGTATGGATACGGTATATCAAGACAATGTGGAATTTGATGAATCTTCAGAAGGGCAAATCGTCATATGAAGAACACTGATAAATTTTGTTAAAGCGAATCCTGTATTATACGAAAAACAATATAAGAGTTACAATAAAAGAAGTGATAAATTACTAATGTGGAATCGTATTGGAATTTCATTGATATCACCAATGACAGGTAAATGATGTATATGATATACGGTAGAACTCACATTATCCTACATCATTGTCCTATATCATTTTTTTCGTCTCCCTGATTATCTGACCTTGTCAGATAATCTAGTTCTCATGACGATAGTGCTATGCTAAAAAAATTGTGCGTAATTCTATTGTCACGAGAATTCTATAATGAGATAATCTGGGTTCTACCTGTATTAAAAAAGTAAATTAGGGTTCTTGTATGCATTTCTATCTACAGTTTCTGTATGTTTGCAGGAACCGATGCAGAGAAAGAATTTTATCGTTTACGACAAAAGTTTGGGAAAGAGCATCGCAAAATTCTGCAGTAACAGCCAAGATCTGGTGCAAGTGGAAATGATGTACCGTATAAATCAAATTGGATATTATACAATGATCTAATGTTTCTTGCCGATCACATTCAGCCTAGACAGTAAGTAATCGTAAAATGATTGTATATTATATGTATATAAATCAGGAATGGGATTTATTATGGTTGCATAGGACAACATCAAACTATCAGCGTTCTCTGCTTGTGCATAAAAAAATTCCAAGTGTGCAAGTCTCACAGCAACTCTCGACATCATCAGTGCGAGTCTCACAACAATTTTCGACGTCACCAGTGCGAGTCTCACGGTAACTCTCGATATCATCATTAAGTTCTAATAAGAACTCACAATCAGATTCATGGATTTTGTTAGAATCTTCGATAGGTAAAAAATAATTATTTTATTATAAAGCATATTACAAATGTAATTATATTTATTGATATTTTACAATAAAATATACAATATCTGGATTCTGTTCTGCAAATAGGATCTGAAATTGTTGAGACTGACACGGTATCCTATACAATAGATTCTGAAGATTCGAACTCATCAGTTGCACTCACTTCAAACACATTGTCAAATTCATCAAGCATTGCTGCTGAAAAAGCTTTAAAAACTATTCCTCAGAAACGAACACCACTGTCAGATACAAAGAAGAAGAGAAAACGAGGCTCAACGTGAAATGGATGCAATGATTGAATCTTCTAAGAATGTCTCTTCACTGGCCAGCACATTGCAGACTGTGCTCAAGGGGCAATCATTAATAATGTCACAGCGGCTGATTATATCTGAAATGACTGCTGAAGTTGAAAACATGCTAGGAAGTATAGCTCTGGGATTGAATAAAGTTTTTGTTGATTGCCAGATGCTTGATACGTGTTCTCTCATGCATTAACGAATTTGCGAAGAAGTAACATCTTTATCATTTTTCATGCTCGAAAAAGTGCAATCTTTGTGATTATACGTAGATCTATTTGCGTTGCTTCCACATTTTAACGGGCGTATGGTGTAGGTGACTCGTAGATTCCTCGTTCCAAGTTTGATCTAGCCCGCATTCAACATTAATACAATATTTTTTTTCGAGTTTATTTTTTTTTTTCTTTCAACGCAAACGTATCTATTGTTTGAAAGTACAAATCTTTGTGATATAAAAAATGCAAGGTATAACTCTTTTGATATTCTATAATAATACATGTTAATATGTTTGCCAAGATTAGTTAATTAAAATTAATTAATTTTTAAAATTTTAATGCATAGAATAATTAAAATGCTTATAAATGTTTATATTTGTAAAGTGGCAACTGCTTTCTCGAGCGATTGATTTTTTTCATTTTGAATGAATTAAATAGTGTAGCATATTGTTTTTTCTTTTTACATATATCATGATGCGAATTCTACATATTAATTGTAATTCATATATATTTATATTTTTGCTTGTAATACAATAATATGACTGAACTGATACGAGATAAAATGCTTAAATATAAATAATATAAATATCTGTTTATAACTTTTTAATTCGACGAAATTATAATACATAATACATATATTATAATACATAATGCTTGTAGGTGCTAACTTATATAATAAAAGTTATATAATAAAAAGTTAGAACAAAATTAAATAAATGTTAACCTGGCACATTTATGAAATGATCGTGAAGTGCCCTTTCATTTCATCAAGGTGCTTGTTGCTGACCAATTTCTGAAACGAAGTATTCTTTTAAATAATTTCTCATTCTATTTGCAATTTGAGAGCTCTATTTGCACCTATTCTGCCTAGAAAACAATGATTAATTTCTCTTCTCCATGCCCCTATTTCAGTTTCATCATTAGATTGTTCAGTATCTGTAAACCAGGGAGGGCAATATTCAGAACTACATGTTATTAAAAAATTATGCACACACACAAGAGCTTTTACAATCTGTTCAGCATGTTTCGGAGAACAATTTATGCAAGAACGTAGAATTTGCCATTCTGCTGCCAAAGTGCCAAATGTGTTTTCAACTACCCTCCTGGCTCTCGACAATCTACAATTGAAAATACATTCGTCATCAGTCATTCTATCATTTTTTTTTAGGATAAGGCCTCATTATATACTTCTTTAGTGGAAATGCTTCATGCAACGAATACGTAAGGAAATGAAATATCTTTATCAGGAAGAGCAGAAGGTAGTGGCAAATCGATTTCTTCTGCTTCCAAATCTTGCGCGAAATCTGTTATTCCAAACACCACTCGTTCATCGATCCTACAAATATGATATAGACAACAATAATTAAACAATAATTTATTCCATATACATTACACGTTTATGCAATACAACTACATTTTGGATAATCAAGTACACTGCATATACTGTGACGTGACGTTTTCCGTCCGTCATAAGGGCCGTATGGCCTGATTGAACAGTGCAGTCTAGCGTCCTGAGTCCTCTCACATTTTGGGGGCGGACGCACCTGCGCTTTTTCCCCGCGACGTCGTTTGCGTACCTTACGCGTTCCGCGTTGCCGTTTTCGTTTTCCCGTTTCTGTGCATTCCCGTACCGAGGGTTACAGAGGCTGGCGACTCCCGCGACCTTGACAGAATGACGCCACCTCACCGGAGAGAAGAGGAGGAAGAACGACCAGGATTGGGAGTCAATAGACGACCGCTGCTGACGGACCCGCCGGGGGCGCATGACACCTGGATGACCCCGGATTGCACGCAAGTGATATCCTTCATTATTACGCTCTTTTTATTGTCACAAGGCATTTCCTATCGCACCCTCTTCCAGGCGCAAAGCGGACCGAGAGTGGAACGACATGACGGGGAAGGCCGCTCTACGCCCCAAAAACGGCGAGAGCCCCGAATAGGCACCTCGAGGCCATGAGGCGGCCCGAAAAAGACTCCCGCGATCTCTCGAATTTCGCGCGCCAGGACATGCGACACGGGCATGACGCAGTTCCCGCGATTAGCGGAGCCGCGGAGCCACGCGCCAATCAGGCGCGATAAGGCCCCCTCGCGGGGATAACGAACCCTGCGTGCGCCCGAGAGGATTAGCGCCCGGCACTTGAGCTGTAGCCCGCTTGGCGAAGGTACGTGATAGGATGCAGGGCGTACAAGCAACGAGAGCCTTCCAAGGACGACCCGGACGAGCACCTGCGAGGGAGTCACGATGAGACGAGCGTCACAGTTGTAAAGTCGCCGGTTTCCACGTCCGGGAGGCGTAATTTTATCAGAAGTCTGTCGGGAGTAGGATAGTGAGTGCACATGACATTGCCGTGCGGTAGATTTTCGGAGATTTCAAGTACGCGTGTCGCCTCCCGGAACGGCCCTTATCGTCGGGATAATCCTACTGCGTCCGCCGAGGCCACAGCCTCGTCACTCGTTGTCGGTTTCTTTTATCGCGGATCATATGTTGCGTCGAAGTTCCGTACCGTAGTATTGTCGCGTATCGTATCGTCTCGAGCATCTGTAGCGTAAGATTTGCATGTCTATTCGGCTCTCTGTGTCATAGTCATTAATGACGATTTGTAATAGCCATTGGTAATTGTGCGTTTCCTGTCGTATCAAGACTGCGTAGTGTCGAGTTTGCACGTATTTGAGCCTTCTCTGCATCTCAGCTGAGCGGCGCGAGGCCCCGCGCGCACAAGGTCACGCCGGGTCCACGCTACCATCGTTGCCGAATTCCTTAGTATTTGCGAGGCGAGGAGGTATTGTTCGCATAATTCGCGAGAGCATCTCTGTGTGGCGTGAGCTCGTGTCGCGAGAATCTAACGAAGTTGATACGTCCAGCGTAAAGTCTCGGGGCCTGCGTGAGCCCGTTATCGTGCTCAAGTAGAACTTATTGAGTCGATTGTATCGCCAGATGTAAATGCAAGTCGAAGACTTATTTAATATATTTGTTACTTTTGTTATTGTTGACTCGTGTGTATTTTATTCTCGCCCTATTCGCTCCTCCAAACGATCTGCTATCCTCGACCGCGAACCGCCCCCTCTGCCATTTCCGAGGCTGAGCTACCGGTTGAGAGCCCGTCGACATTCGCAGCTCATTAAAAATGGCATAAAGAAAATATCGCGTAATCTCGAGAAAGAGTGGCACGCTCGCTCGTGCCTGGCGCCCAACTATTGTTTTGTGATTATGTGCCGCCCTTAAGGGCGGCCGCGTGAAGACGCATTTCTGTCACGTTTCGTTTAACGCCACCCGTCATCCGATCGCCTACGAAAACCTTAGCTGTGCGACGAAGTTGCGCCACGCTCGTGAGTACGGTTGCAATACATACTACATCTACTATATTGTCCTATATCTACTCATGTGAACTTGTAATCAGCATCACAAGCACACATGAGCACAATGCTAAAATATCCCTTGTAATTATAAAAGATTCTAAACATGGAGGAACTTTGATTCGAACATGTTTTCCATCCGATAGCACCAAGACAATTAGGGAATTGCCATTTTTTCATAAATCCATCCGCTACTCTTTTTCATGAATTTCGATACATTTGTGGAAGGAAAATGGGTTGCAATACCTCCCAAATTGCTTGACAAGTCTCAGGAATTATTTTGTGCACTTGATTTACTTATGCGGAACTCAGTATGTTTACTCAGGATAGAATCTCCTTGTGCCAAGTATCTAAAAACATTTGTATTAAGCGTATTTTTCAGCATAAACTGATTTCCTGCATACTTACAAGAGTGTCACTTGTAGGCGCAACTTGGGATCTAATGGAGTCCTCCAGCTTCGCTTTTGCAGTTTGTTTCGTATTTTATCAAGCAGCCAATTAAAGTGCTCAACCACATTCTCAAATTATGATAAAATTCTTCGTGATCCTGGATCTCTAGTTTCCTTATAAGATTTGAATGATAATTTTGTTACCTTTTAGATCGATTTGCGATGGGACAGATCCACCACTTTCTTCTGTCATGGCCTCGTCCTCTTTGTTTAATTAAGCATTTCCACTTTAGTATCAAATGACACGTAATGACGAACAAACTTATCGGAATTAACAAATTTAAATTCATTATAACAATAATTTCTTGAGCATTTTAGCTTTATAATCTCTTTCGAATGACCTACAGCGACCATGTTTTTATGCTTACTTCGCTATATTGTAGACGGAACTAGCGTAAGCTTCTTATTCTTACTCCTTATTCTTACTTTTTTACGTCAGACTTACTCCGTATATTATAGACGAACACTAAATTTAATACTCGTTCGATCATGAAGTAACGTCGACAAATCAAAATGATTGACGACGCTCCCGACACCATCCACGCAGAGCGGAACGGTTGAATCGACCAGAGATGCTCGCAACCGAGCCAGTGAGGTTAGAGCACTCGCGACGAGACCGACGCGATTAACGTTCATGACAGAGCCATTCGCGAGGTTAGCGACATTCGCGACGAGACCGGCGCGATCGACAACATTCGCGACAGAACCCTCACCAACGCGGGCGGACAAATCATTGCGTTCGGAAATATTAATGGAGGAACTTAGCTGGTTCATGAAAAGTCCGCGTAGTCTCCCTTGGAATTGCGTGATCTCTGCGTCTCGCTATCGCAATGACGTCACAAATTCCTCCTGCCGTTGTTATTGTTCTTTACGGAGCTGCTGCACTTCTTGCAGTACTGCCTGTAGAAAACGTGGCTGTAAAAGCAGTTTCCTGCCCATTACATACACGTCACCGATGATCCTCCTCTGGAATAACGAGCCTCCTTTTGCGTGTGGATCGTAACATGCACATCGCGGTAATTCGTTCGGTTTGGTCGTTCGTCTGCTCAATCTGTTCGTATGGACGAGCCCCCAAAATGTTACGTCCGAGCGTTTGGCTCGCGGAGACGTTCTTGCGTTCACGCACTCCTGACCCGCAGAAATGAACAACATGAATATTATAAAAAGAACAAGAAGAGTTTATTTACATCAATTGTATATTTATAAAAATGAACACAGAACACTCACACATACGTCAGAGCACACCGATGAGAGGATAAGAGGATCGAGAGACACGTCCGACGGCTCACGTCCAAATCTGCCGATCTTGTTAAATAACACAACCACGTGTTGCTCTGCACCGAAGGCAACGTGATTTTCACGAGTGGCGATCTACGGTGTCGACACGGCACGAGCGTTACACATATATAATATATATGTACTATTGTAATTCACATTAAATTATTTAAGCATTAAAGATCCGGCTTCGACTGTTATAAGCTTTTATTTCTTACTTGTGTATTAATACATATACAATTTTAATAAATCATTTATCATTGTAAATAATTTTTTTTTGTATTGCAATAGAAATGTCAAAAATACTTTTTATGTAAGAAAAATTCGATCCATAAAGCCTTAATTAATTACACTGGACACCATTTAGGCTTTAAAATAATAAAGTTATTTCTAATAGATTTTGATGCACTGATTACGAATCTGGCTCCAAAAATGTCGTATTACGTCAAGTTTTTGTAATATTCTAATCTAAAAGTATAAAAAATGAAGTTTTTGACTTTCTACTGCGTATTCAATTACTATCCAGCTAACAAGGTTACATCAAAATGACGTCATTTTTTCGGCTAGTAAACATCATCATCGATGTTATTTAGACGTTGCTATGACTTGATTATGTCAAAGTCTATTGACGTCATTATTATTACATCATATTGACGTCTATAATTGATGTAAAAGTGACATTTATCTTGCAAACAGGATGATGTTATTTATCGTCATTTTGACGTCAAAATGACCTAAAAATGACGACAAATAATGTAAGCCTGTTTATTCGATTTTTAGTCGTTTCAATTGCGGTACTTTATAAATTTAGTGACTTCATAATTAAAAGTAGCACAGCAGCGCTTGTAATACGGGAATAGAAGTCGTAGCGATTGTAGGGCCTTAAGTCGTAGAAAATTCACGAATCATAATCGATTATTCTTCTCATATTGGATTGTGATTGATTAATTTTCTATTTAAGATTCTACGATTGCTACTATTTTTATTATAGACCCCGCGTAAAACGCTTATATACATTTTTTAGTGCTTTTTTAGTGCTTTGTAGGCACTATGTGCTATTTGGAAATAAAGATCTAGATAAATGCACCAAAATATCGCAAATGTCCTTCACCTTTGACTTAATAACATACCATATTAAAATACAATATTTTTTTCTTGTTCGAAAATTTTACTCGAAATATAACAGTAAAAATGATTTTGTATTCATGTTAAAATGAATCCTTGTTAAAATTTTTGTGTTGATCGAATTTTTAACATATCCACGTTTTAATTTAACATAATATCATCGTGTTATTTGAATATTTTGTGTTACATTAAAATTTAATATTTCTTAGTGTTAAAATAATACATTTTATATTATATTATATTTTTCAAGACACATCTTAAATAATTTATTAAATAATTATTAAATAAACATCTTTTTGTGCTCCTTTATTGTAAGTACAAATAACATAAAAACAAATAACATAAAAATAATGTAGTTTCAAAACATAAATTCTAAGAATAAATAAATAAAATGTGTGTGTTGATTTAATATATTATAAATATTAATTTTACTGAACAAATATGTTCTTTACAATTAGTTACATATTTTATATGAAGGTACAAATATTTTGTGTTATTTTCTCTTTGTAATAGTAAATATCTGAATAATAAAAATCTATTATATATATTGTATACGTTAATATCACAGAAACATCGCCTAAAAATGTAAAAATAGCATCTAATTCAGTTTAATTTCAAATTTAACACTATAAATATATCAACTTAACATATAATTTGTTTTTAAATTGTACCAAAGTATTATATTACACTCCTGTGTTAATTTCATAACATTTGTGTTACTTCCTAACATACTTGTTTTGTGTTAAATTAATACAAAAATCTGGCTGGACCATTTGGGACATACGAAATATATTAAATTTAACACATAATTTTTTAGTAGTATAGATATATATATAGTATACATATACACAGTGCGACAAATATGTTCCCGGACACGAACCACATCTCAGCAACCAGTGGCGACATCTGTGCGTTCAAACATGCATTTTAAAGGTTGAACATTTTGCTATCATCTGTCAAAGTTTCATTCATTTTGGTTGACATATAACGAAGATATGACAGTTCATGTTAAGGGGTTAAACCTAGCCGACAGCCAAAAATTTGAAGGTTTTTTGGGAATTTTTTATGACTTCCCTAATTAAGCGATCAATTTGAAATTTTCAGGGCTTATTGTACATATCTTTAAGTGCAAACACGAATTTTTTATTGATTTTTGATACAAAATGGCCGCTTAGCAGGTTGCAACAAATAGACGTGATTTTTTTAGGCGTTCCGCGGCAAGCAGTAGAAGTGTCCAATCTTCATGTCTGGAACAAAATAAAAAATTTTTTTATAATCTACACGAGTATGGTAGCAGTTTAAAAAAAAATCGATTTTTTTTAAACTGCTACCAAATTTTCAAAATTCAATATTTCTTAATAATCTTGTGTACTTCAGTAGCTATACTAGTGTAGATTATAAAAAAATTTTTTATTTTGTTCCAGACATGAAGATTGGACACTTCTACTGCTTGCCGCGGGACGCCTAAAAAAATCACGTCTATTTGTTGCAACCTGCTAAGCGGCCATTTTGTATCAAAAATCAATAAAAAAATTCGTGTTTGCACTTAAAGATATGTACAATAAGCCCTGAAAATTTCAAATTGATCGCTTAATTAGGGAAGTCATAAAAAATTCCCAAAAAACCTTCAAATTTTTGGCTGTCGGCTAGATTTAACCCCTTAAACAAGATTTTGGTCGAGGTAGAAATTTTAATATGGAACAAAGAGTTTTAAAGCGATTGATCGAAGTTTTAAAGCGATTGATGGGCAGAATTCATCGTATTCGCCCCGAACATCGTGATCCAGAAGATTGGTCTTTGTTGCATAATAATGCACCGAGTCACACTTCATTGATTGTCCGTCAATGTTTGGCTCGAAATCGTGTCTCTGTGTTAAACTATCCACCGTATTCACCTGATTTGGCCCCCTGCGACTTCTCATTATTCCCAAAATTGAAATTGAAATTGAAAGGACGCTTTTTTGATGACATTCCGACCATCCAATCAGCTTCTACACAGGTACTAGAGGCAATTCCGCAAACTGAGCTAGAACATGCATTTGAATCACTATTGAATCGCTGTAACAAGTGTATTGAAGTCAGAGGAGAATATTTTGAATAATAAAACCAAAAAATATGCATATTTGTTGTTTCAATTATGATTTTCAGGCCCTGTCCGGGAACATATTTGTCGCACTGTGTATATGTAATGTATATTACAATATATCGAAAATTTTCTTTGGAGAGGACATTTTGAAATGTAGCCTTAATATATTATACAATATCGTTTGATGCATAAACGCCTCGAATATTCGAACCTAGTTTCATAAAAGAAAAAATGCAGTGGCTCATTTTAAAGTTTATCAAGAAAAACAATTCTATACATCAAATCATTCTATATATAATTTCTATTGCGAAAGAATAACAAAAAAATGAACGAATACTAAGAAATTGTATAAAATCTTATGTGATCAGCGTTTTCACTATTTTATGTAAAAATTTGAGCATATAAATTACATCCACAAATGTACACGTTAGTGATGGCCTTTTAACGTTATGCTAACAACGTATCATTTTAGCATTTAAAATCACATCATAATTACGTCCCATTTAAGTCATATGACGTAACCGTCATTAAAATCATGTCTTTTTTATTTCGACGTTGTCTTATTAGCTTATTTATATTAGCGGGTATACTTCGATTTTTTTTTAAGATAGAACAAATTGAATTTTTTTGGTTTTTAAATGCGAGAAGATATACCTACTTGTAGGTATAGAAAAAGTGCAAGGACTCTTAAGTATCTCCAAGAGAATGTGTCTTGATCACGATCAATAAATGAGCACAAAAAGATGTTTAATTAACAATTATTTAATAAATTATTTAAAATGTGTTTTGAAAAATATAATATAATACAACGTTACGTCCAAGCTCCGCACGCTGAGGGGGTAAACAGGAATTTATAAATCGAATTTATAAACCGATTAGTCGTGTCCAGGTTTCGAATCGCAAGGGAGCTGTGAGGAAGGACCGACGTAAATAGGGAGGCACTTCGCTTCGTCTTGAGGCTCTTAAGGAGCCGGGAGTCGAAGGGAGGACGAGAAGTGGAAATCTCGCTCATGCTCCGCTAACCGGAGTCACGAGACAAACATACTTTTTGTTTAAAGGGTCCAAACTGGGTCAGTATTCCAAGAGGGCGCAATTTAACGCCAGATGTGTCGGTACATTCGTTTGTCCTGGCTTTTGGTTATGGAATTTAATCCAAGTAACTGAGGAAAAGGCGGAAGAATGAATACAAAGAGAGTTTGTCTTTAATAAATAATAGGGTTAAAGTTTATAATAATAATTTAATTAAAACATTTTGTTGATACATTTTTCCATTAACATAATTTCCTTGATTCTTTGTATTGCTTATGATATGTTATCATGTGTACATTTGTGAATGTGTCGTGTAGGAAGTAATTAATTGGTGGGCGAAGGCTAAAGGAATTGGAGATAATTATTTCAGGACTCACGTACGTATAGAAGGTGAGTGGACAGAGAGGGATGAAAGCGTTAACAGGGACTGAGAACGGATGATTGCATCCTGTGACGTAGACCGTGATTATTTTCAGAGGGAGGAGCAATAAGGAGATGATTGAGGAGTCGGTCTATATCATGAAAAAGAAGAAGAATAGGTTCGGCAGGAGTACGAGGGCAAATTAATAAGTACCCGTGTTTCAAGACAGGCGGCGTTGCTGATGCAAGTTGGATTACTATCGTGTACTATCATCTTTTAAACGACGCTATACAAAATTTCAGAGTGATTCATGCAATAGTCTTTGACAGCAATTTGTAGTGAGCGTGTTTGATGTTTTCCGATACAATGGAAAAAGAGCAATATCGATCCGTGATTCGTTTCTTATTTTTGGATGGAAAAACATGCGAAGAAATAAAAACGAAGTTGGATGCCGTCTATGGGAACTCTTCACCATCTATGACAACCGTCAGATATTGGTTCAACGAATTCAAACGTGGTCGTTCGTCTATTTTTGATGAGGAGCGCCCAGGCCGCCCGGCAGACGTGGTTACTGAAATCGTTGAAAAAATTCACGACATGATTCTCGCTGATCGCCGAACGAAAGTGCATGAAGTAGCAGAAGCCGTTGGCGTGTCGTACGGAACGGCATTCAATATTTTGCATGATAACTTGGGAATAAAAAAGCTGTCAGCCGCAATTACTCACGGTGGACAACAAACGGATGCGGTTATCAATTTCAAAGCAGTATTTGGAACTGTTCAAGCGCAATTCGAACGAGTTTTTGCGTCGAGTCGTAACCGTTGATGAAACATGAATTCATTACTACACATGGAGACCAAGCAACAGTCAAAACAGTGGACCTTACCTGGCGAACGTGCTTCGAAAAAGGCCAAGACGGTCCCATCGGCCGGAAAAGTAATGGCCACTGTTTTTTGGAATGCGTAAGGCGTGATGAATCTTCATCGACTACATAGGGAAAAGAAAAACTATCACGGGGCAGTACTATACTGACTTATTGGGCCGATTCGATGTTGAATTGAAGAAAAAACATCCCCATTTGGCGAAAAAAAAAGTGTTGTTCCATCAGGACAATGCACCGGCTCACTCCTCCGCAGTCGCCACAGCCAAATTGATCGAATTGCTGCCGCATCCACCGTACTCTCCGAATTTAGCCCCCGGTGACTTCTTCTTGTTTCCAAAAATGGCTCTGTGGAAAGAAATTCACTTCGAATGAGGTCATCACCGAAACAGAGACCTATTTTGCAGAGGTCGACAAATCGTATTTTTCTGAGAGGTTAAAAAAATGGCAGAAGCGTTGGGAAAAGTGTATCATCCTAAAAGAGGATTACGTTGAAAAATAAAAAAAATTTTTGTGAAAAACTTGCGTCTTCATTACTAACACGGGTACTTATTGATTTGCCCTCGTATAATCCTGAATGAAGGACGTGGGAGTAGCGGAGGTGGTCGAATCAGTAAGAGTTGTCTCTGAAATAGGTTCAAAAGGAGAAAGCTCTAGTCGCAGAACATTTTCTACAAATGATGAACTTGACACAGGGGAGTAAGAAATCTCGATACTGTCGATTGTGGGCGATGGCGACCGGAAGATGTTCATTGGCCTCTGGCGTATTTCGAATAATAGTAAGACGAACACAGATGACCAGTCGGCGGGAACGAACAACCCCCGTGAGTTGGCGGCGATGAAGAGCAGAGTTACAATGAGAACACTGCAAATATTTTTTATGCTTTTTAACAAGGGAACCTGAAAAGAAAAGAAAAATAAAATAAAATAAAATAAAATACAATAATGAAATAAAAATGAAAAATGAAAGAAAAGGTGACGAAGACCGGAGAATAGAGAAATACTAACTTATTACTGACAAGATACTCTGGAAGACTTGGTAGAATGAGATGGGCCACTGTTAACGGATTTTGCTGGTTTATCGAATGGACTCCGACCAGGTTGGCGAAGTTCTCTAGCACTGATTCTAAATTAAGTCTCGCTGGCCAAGTATGCGAGTTCAATAAAAATTCTCCGCACTGATTCTAAATTTTAAGTCTTGCCGGGTTAAGAAAATAATAGCTACGTCTGACCCTCAGAGAAAAAATCTCAGACAAAAGGCTCTGAATTCCGCGGAAGCGGGGTATTTATAGCAATCTGCCCTAATTAATCGTGCAATGATTAGTGGATAGATTTGTTAATTAAGTGGTGGAACCTATTTCTTGCTTTTCGATTGGTCAAGGTTCGGAATACGCTTTGAGGGAGGAAAGGATGTTGATCGGAATTTGTGTGAAAGTGAAAATCATCCTTAATTTTATGATCTTAAAATTTATGAGAAAAGCGCACGTACAGTGTGTCAAGAAAGCAGCGTCGGCACGGGACCAAATATTTCCCCCTGAACGTCGCATGTCAATTCTATATTTTACGATCGCGGACTTGTGAAAATGGTCCTCGATTTGATCATTGAGAAAATGTCGGTCTTACCGCCTTCAACTGACATTTTTATAGTTATTGTATTTATTATTTTTTTTTAATCTTCGACGTTCGAAGAAGAGCACCTTCGGTGTCTCATTTAGTTTCTCTGTTCGCGCATGTGCACCAATTTTTAATTTATTTTAGTTGATATTTATGAAGAGATATTGGAATCTTCGCTTTAGTCGTCGTGGGAAAAGAAAATTTTTATAGCTTTTTAAGCTGTAACGGCTTAATTTTATTTGTTAGTAACAACTGTCTTTATATCTTTTCAGGATATAATTCGTCATTGTAAAATGATTCTGCATAAGTATATCCATTTTTAAGATGTGATTTGTGTTTTCTGCCATGATTTAAACATAAATAATGAAAAGAAATAAATCTTTCGGTCTCGAATTGACATCATATTTATAATTGATAAGACATTCACGTTCTCGCCGTTTCAAATAATAACCATTATTCATTTTATAATATATAATATTTTTACTTTTTGGTTTGATTTTCGTTACGTCACTGTACAAATTAATATAAAGACATCGTATCAAGTTCTTCCGGTCTATTGGATAATGATTATCTATTACAGATGGACTATTATAAAATATATCAGTAGAATCACTTTCAAGAGCTTCAATTTCCTTACAGCTTTTGACTTTTCTGTATCGTATCTGATAAACATTTAATCATTTAATAGCTATGTTTCTATCAGTTCCATGTAAAGGAATATCAGCTGCTTCAAGAGCTCCACATTCTCTATTATTAGTGAGTCGCAAAGCAATATTCCAAACACAGCTCGCCACTGATTTGTTCTTATTATTTATACTATTGTATTAAGTACAGAATCGGACAATTCACATTTTGCTGCTTTATTCAAACACTTAGTAATATAATACGTTAGCAATCTTGAGTTGTCACCAATAAATTGTCCATATTTCCTTCCCAAATAAATGATGCGATTGTAATCATTTATATTTTGTTCATCATCTGTTCGCGGAAAGTCATAAAGTCTACTGTTATGTTTTAATTGTTTTCTACCTGCTATCGAACTTATATTTCTCAAAATCAACGCGTCAGTAGAAGGACGAGGAAAATGAAAACGACATACATGATAAGCTTTATGACCTTTTTTCTTAGAACAAAGATTTGTTATGCATGTGTCGTTGATGCGTATTGACTCGCCTATATAATGTTGGTGAAGATTTTTTATCCGGTAATTCACATATTATATATTGTAATATAAATTTAGAAACTTCTTCCGCAGGAGATTTACCAAGAATTGACGCATTTTTAATTCAAACTAATAAATGAAGATGTTATACACCTCTACCTTGATATTCTTGTCGCCAGAAGTAATGTATTACTTCTCCAATCGGGTGATCTTTGGAACAAATAAAATCAAACATCGCCTGAAACTTATTATCTAGAAATCTCGATGTCAATACAGGATCTCTAGCAATAAGAACACTAATAGATAACGACGAATATATTCTCCTAAGTCATCCTATAATCATTCACTAGGACTCAATGTTATAAAAAATGTCGCAGGTTCGTAATGTTGTATCATACATTCTAAATCACTTCTTGGTCTACGCCAATATTCCGTTTTTATTTCTTAGAGTGGAAAAAATTGTATTCAATTTTGATTCTAATAATTCTTTGTTCTAATGCTTCTAAATATTCTTTAGCTATATAACGATCTTTCAATTTAGTTACATTCAATTTATGGTAACCACGACTTAATTGTCGAATATTCGCATTATTTAACAAATAAATATTGTTAATTCAATCTATATTGCGAATGTTTAGATTTCAAACGACATTTAATAAATTCATGGTCATGAAGTTTTATCGGTCTAGATTCATGTTGTCCATTAATACCACAAGATACAAGTCTGGAAAACACAATAGATCTAAACCTTTTTCACGATTGTTCAAAGGCAATGCCAGAATTTTTAATATTTGGTATAAAGCAATAGCACTTTTATGTAACTTTTTTTCATAAAGGATAATACTATATTGATTATAATAATTATCATCACTCTCATCAACTTGAGTTAACATAGCCTGACAGTTATCGTTTAAGACTGTTTTGTTATTTTCTATTTCTTGCATTTCAATTTTTGGACGCAATTCGTTATTGTCATGCAAAACAGGTTCTTTATCATTTTCTGTGTCTTGTATTACAAATTCCGGATTATTTAATTCCTCTAAATGTAATTCATCAGTAGTATTTGGTAATATAACATGTTTATGAAAAGGATTGTTACATTTTAATCATATGTGTATTAAAGAATTATATACTTTTTTTTTATCTATTATGTCTTCACAAATAATTTTGGAATTTGTCAGAACACCTCTAACTAAAATAATTTCATGATTTTTATTTATTGGATCGATATTTTTACACAATTTGTACAATGTTTCTCGTAGAGAAAGTACTAAATGAAATGTTCTTCCTTTTGCTTTTTGTACTATTTACCTTTAGGGCAATTTTTATTAATAACAGTTCTCTTAACAACAGTTCGAAATGCCTTAGCTCTTTGTATTCTTTCGTATTGTTTAAGGCCCGATTACACCAACGTTACTTTGACTTTAAGCAAGGTTTAAAACTCTCTCTCTATCTATCTGTCTTTTGCTTTAAAACGAGACGCAGAGAGTTTTAAGTCTTGCTTAAAGTCAAAGTAACATTGGTGCAACTGGGCCTAAGAGACGATATTTCATCGGGTAGATTATTTACATAGAGATTATTTAAAACACTATACGCAGGAAAAACTCCGGCACAAAATTTTCGTTCACAATAATCACAAATATGCAGTGATTAAATATTATGTTTTTCTATGTATGTCATTAAGTCTTTTAAAAATGGAGAGAGATCCATCCATTTTTACTTTAAATTTATTAAATTGAGATACATTTTTGTATAACAAAGTCTCTCACATAATACACAAGTATATCGAGGTGTGTCCAAGGAACGCGTAAGCCTTAAATGCTCCTTTAAATTTAAAAAAAATTTCTTCACTTAAACTAATACGAGTTTGCTCATGTCTGTACATACTATTTGCTTTTTCTTCTGCCAAAATTATAATTTCGTTTAATGTTTCTAAATCAGTAGAAGTTAAAGCCTTCTCTAAATCTAACCTCTTTCGGTAAAAATTTGTCAGTTGATAAAAAAAATATTAAACGTTTAATATATCTAATCATTGAAAAATGAAGTGATAATAAATGGGAACAGATATCGCTTTGCAAATAGTTGCATCAATGTAACAAATATGCATGTGACCCAATTTCATGTTCAAATTTCTTTTTATTGTACATTTCTGAATCTTTTGTAACAATTCTGGTATTTTCTTAAAAGTAAAAGTACATCTAAAAAGTACATGCACTTATCGCTGGACTTTTTCATAATAATTAATTAGAAATAAATCAATTTTACATAAATTATGGTCGCATAATTTTTTGCTTCTATCAAAGGTAATATGTTTATAATTTGATCTTCCACATTCATTACTAAAGGTTGTAATGAAGAAATGTTACGATATCGATAAAATAATTTTCAAACGAAGCTGTATGATACAAAGAGCACGTAATTTTTCATCAATTGTTTTGTATTGATACTATAGTAACACGGGTTCTAACCCTGGTCCTCTGAACTGGAGGTACTCGGATGCGGAGGGAAGGCGCGGAGGGATACTCGTAGGCGCGGGAAAAGAGGGGGAAGACGCGGCAAGATCCTGGCGCTATCGGTGTTTACATAAACACCATTACCAGTGATACGTGCCGCCATGTTTTATGGGGACCGCTGCTGCCGCCGCCATCGCCACCATCGTCGGCGTCGTGAACCCAGCACTCACTCCAAAATCGTGGTGCTATAACGCGGACAAGATATTTTGTCTAGGAGATCGGTGGCACATCATCGATGTCCCAACTGCTAAACAAAGCGCTGTCGATGTGGGGATGATGAAATCATACTGCGTTCTCACAGTTCTTTCTTTCAAAATCAGAAATGTCGATAATGATATTTATCTGGGGAGAACCGTGTGACACGTCGCGTTAAGAGAAGCGCCGATAAAGATATTTTTCTAGGAAGTGATCAATGACACGTGGTCGATGCTGCGACCCAATAGGGGGGTAGACAAAGGGACAAAGAAGTCGCAAATGGAATATATAAGCGTGCGACACTTCAGTTGGCGCCTTGTAATATTACCGAATCGATAAGTGTAATGCAAAAAGTATGGCTGACTATCGTGCGGACATTGAGGACATGGATAGTGTGAATATAGACAAGTTGTTTGAAGCAATGAAAGTAGAATTTGAGGACATAATGGACCAAGAGTCGTGCAACGAAAAAATACAATCTAACGGTACTGAATGTCTTATTGGATTGAGCGACAGTAATATGGATCACCCAGAGAAATTTGTATAGCGCCTTCGGAAATCCATGAGTTGAACATTCGTACTAAGCAATGCATAATCTGCTGTTATTATACAACTTATGATGATATGTCAGCTTTATGTTCACCATGTATGAATTATTTGCGGAATATTGGCGTTAAAAGAATGTATCTCGTCAGGAAGCACAAAGACTGTTCTTTCCATACATTAGACAGCAAGTGGTCGGGCTCGGAAACATGCGGAGAGCAGATGTACGAGGGCAAGTTAATAAGTTTTTAGAAAAACATAATAAAACACATTTTTTTTTATCGATTCATGTTCATTTCTCAACATAGTCTCCTTTCAGCTCGATACATTTGATTCAACGATTCTTCAACTTTTTCAAGCCATCCGAATATATAATTTGTTCAACCCTTCAAAATAAGCCTCTGTTTCGGCGATGAGCTGCTCTCTGATGATGAATCTCTTTCCTCCGAACTCGTGCATCGTCTTGATGGAAGAGCACTTTCTTCTTCGCCAAATGGGGACGTTTTTTCTTTAAAGTATTGTTGAAAGTCCAATAAGACTGCGTAGTAATCGCCATTGATCGACGGAAGGTAATCGATATGAATTATACCGCGTGCATCCCAAAAAACTGTGACCATCACTTTTCCGGCCGATTTCACGGTCTTCGTCTTCTTCGGAGCTGGTTCACTCGGTGAAGTCCATTGTTTTGACTGTTCCTTCGTCTCGAGTGTGAAGTAATGGATCCATGTTTCGTCCACAATAATCATACTCGACGCAGAAATTCATTTGGATTACGTTGAAACATCTCCAAAAATTGTTTTGAAATCGTCACACGGTCACGCTTATGGTCCACAGTAAGCAAACGCGGCACCCATCTTGCTGATAGTTTTTTCATACCCAATTGCTTGTGCAAAATTGAAATCACTGTGCTATGTGATATGCCTGTGGCCTCAACAAGCTCGCGTATTTTCACTCGTCGATCAGTTAAATCAATATCGTGGACTTTATCGATGATTTCTGGCGTATCAGCCTCAATTGGACGTCCTGAACGAGGTGCATCACAGTAGATGTATGACCACATTTAAATTCATTCATCCAATTGTATACAGTCGCAAACACTGGTGCAGATGTGTTATGAACATTGTCTAACTCGGCTTTGATTTCTTTCGGCGTTAAACCTTTCATATGTAGATGTTTGATCACTGCACGAAATTCGTTTTTTTCCATTTTTTAAAAAATACAAAGATTGTTCGCTTTAATCATCCACAGAAATGAAACCACTCGATGAATTCCATTCAAAATTTGACAGTAATCAGCTGAAAGATGCCACTTGTCAAAAAGTAATGTGACACCGCGAGTGCCCTTTGACAGATTTTCTAAGAACTTATTGACTTGTCCTCGTATCGTTATGTTTTTCTATTACTGTATAGGGATCCATTCATTTTGATTCTAGCTTCTTAGATCTATCTCTTTTTGTCATAGAGTAGAACCGTATCGCCCTGAAAGGTTTTTTCTTGACTCGTTTTGTTTCTTGGCCTGAATTTTGACTTGTTTTACGTTCTCTCTTGCCACCTGACTCGTCGAAATCTTCCTCTCAATTCTTGCATGTAATCATCATACGCGTAAGTCGGTTTCGGAGGTTGTAATAGGGCGGTTGGTATCGTTGCTTGATGACCATATATAAGTTAAAGAATATATCCTGTGGCTGTGTAAAGTAGTATTATAAGTGAACATAGCGTAGGGTAATCATTCGTTCCAGTTTATATAATATCGTAGATATTCCGTGAGGATTCGATGTGGACGCTCTAACGCCCCGTTACTCTCGGGATGATTCTCTGTTATCTGTATCTTCTCAATTTTTAAAAGTCTACAAACATTCTTAAATAATTCACTCATGAAATTAGTGCCTTGATCCGTAAGGATTTTCTCGGGTATTCCATGCTCCATTATTATTTTTATGACAAATGCTTTGGCAATCGTTGACGCCTTTTGATTCTCGACCGATATCGCTTTGCTGAATTTCGTTAGGCTATCTTGAAAAGTCAAGATGTATTTATTTTCTTCGATCGTAATCGGCAATGGCCCTACTATGTCCAGAGCGCACTTTTCGAAGGGTTCTTCGGGGGTGTATCCGTTAATACGAGAGACTTTTTCGTTTTTTGACTCAATTTATTTTTCTGATAGAATTTACTACAATAATATAGCTTTCGACATCCTTCGTGCCACGTCAGTCAGTAGCAATCTTATTTTTTTTATCGTTCGTGATACCCCTTGATACCCCTGCAGGTGCATCATGATATTCATATAGTATTTGCTATTTCTCTTTTTCTATATATTCCTTTGTGGTGCTCTCCTTGTTTTTTTTGGTGTCGTCTTCCCTTTCTTTTGCCTGAACATTGTGTACGTCGTTCCGGATTGGATTTCGACTCGGCGTCGGTATTACCCTTACCTTATGTATGATCTTGTAGTCATAGTCTTCTAATTTTAATCTCCAACGCATTAATCTCGAGCTTGGATCATTTACATTAAAAAGCCAGACTGTAAGGTCTATGATCAGTTACGATAGATAAATATCATACCGTATAAATATGAGCGAAAATATTTGACAGCCCAGACTATCGCTAACAATTCTTTCCCTGTAGTATTATAATTTTGTTCGACTTTATTTAGAATTTGGCTCGCGTAAGTAATCGGAAGGTCTTAACCTATGGCGCCTTGTGATAATACGGCTCCTATTGCAAAGTCCGACGCGTCAGTGGTTACCAGGAATTCTAGAGTGAAATCTGTGGGTAACTGAGTATATGTGCTGTTATGAACTTCACTTTTAATAATTCGAATGCATTCTGTTATTCCCTCTCCCAATCGAATGCAACTCCCTTTTTTATCAAGCTTGTTAGAATTTTTGAAAAATTTTCGATGAATTTCCGGTAGTATCCAGCTAATCCGATTGTATATCCTTAATTTTTTTTGACACAAGAAAATCTTTTACAGCGCTTAATTTACTCGGATCTGGACGTATTCTTTCTTTGGCTATTATATGTCCGAGATATATTACTTCCTTTCGTAGAAATTCGCACTTGTCTTGTAGTTCCAAATTATATTTACGTAGCATTATCTCGACAAGACGCTTATTATGCTCTTCTAAGCTTAGTCCGTAAATAATTATATCATCTAGGTACACGAGGCACCTCAAACCTTGTATTTCCGCTAATATTGCGTTCATTAGTCTTTGAAACGTCGCGGATACATTTCTTAATTTAATCCGAACGGTATTCGGTTAAATTCATAATGTCCGTGGTAGAGAAAGTTTTATTTTTGTGTTCCTTGCTAATAGGAATTTGATGAAATCCCGATGCTAAATCCAGTGTAGAGAAATATTTGGCGTTTCCTAACTGATCTAAAATATCGGTTATGTTTGGTAGAGGAAATGAGTCACCTATGATTAATTCGTTAAGTTTCCTGAAATGTACCACTATTCTAAGTTTTTGTTTTCCTGAAGCGTCTCTTTTTTGGAACGACCAGTAGTGGTGCGTTCCATTGACTCGCACTAGGACGAATAATATCATAATTATATCTTGTAGCATTTTCCTTATTTGTTGTCACCTCTTCTTTATGTTTTTCTGGCAACCGATAAGATAGCACATTTACGGGTGCATTATCGGTGCGCGTATTAATTTCATGCGCTACCGTTATTGTGTGTGTTAATATATCTCCTTCTAAGTGGAAAATATCATTGAAGTCCTCGCATATTTGCTCGATGGTTTTCTTTTCTTCTTTATTTAGATTAGCTCGATTCTTATTTACATTCGTACACGCTCATGCCGCGATAGTGTGCCGCTTTCGTTATCTGTCTTTTATGATTAGTGTGTACGTTTTCTTGGTCATTCACCCGTAGCTCTTCTATTGTTACGAGTGGCATAATTATTTCGACGTTTTCTCCCGTAGTATTTAACATGCTTATTAGGCACGTATATTCGTTGGATGCTACTAGACAATTCCCGATAAATTCTTGGTCTAGTTTCCTCTGATTTAACTATTCCCACATGATTTTTATCTGTGACCGCTTGCACTATCATTTCGCTCGAGGTCGTTATTTTCCTGTACGGGTGAAGTTTCAAAGTTATCCCGTCAATTTGCAAATAGTTTTTCTGATCGCTTTTAATTTTGTGCTTTTGTAGAAAATCCATTCCGAGGATTCCTTCGTAGTGGACAGAAATCTCTCACGACATGTATGATATGTCGTATTTCCTTGTCATCTAAACGCATCGTTGCCCTTATTTTTTCAATTGTCTTTACTTGATGGCCTGTCACGCCGGTGACAGCCATTGGCTTTTCTTGTATAAGTGTCTCGCCCTTTAAGTTTCCTTTAATTAAAGTAAGTGTAGCTTCTGTATCTAATAATAGATTTATCCGACTCTTTTTCATTTCTTTGATCAGTAGTATTACAAGTCTAAGGCCAGTATTCGCATATCTCTCGGTCACTTGCGTAATTTGATGCTCATTAGCGGCTCATGTTTTTCGCATCCTCCTTTTCTCCTTTTCTTCTTCGCTGTTAGCTTAGGACGATTCTTCACTCTCGCTTTGTCGCTTATTTCGTCTTATCTCAACAGCAGTGTTTACACGCTTCGCCTTACGATCGGTATCTCGCTTCGCGTGTTACTTCGGCTCTTTGTCGGGCCATCCGTTCAATGACTAGCACTCATTTCTTTTATGTCCTGCTTTTTTGCAATATGTGCAAAATTCTCGATGGCACTTATACCTGCTTGTTTATCGACTCGGAGCAATGAAAATTTGTTAGCGTAATGACTTGACCAACAATCTCGCCCATAATGGCCTACTTTTCCGCATTTGCTGCACTGTACACTCGAATTTTTTGAGTTTTGGCTTTGACTATATCTATTGCGATCATTATTATTCGCTCGTGGGATAGGCCCTTTTACGCGCTCTTCCGCGCTTGCTACATTGATAGCTTCTTGTAGACTTGAATATTTTTGTGATCGTACCACTAGTTTAATATCATCGCGCAGTCTCAGCTCAAAATTTAATAAAGCTTGATCCTAAATCGTTTCTAAAATTGCTCGCTTCTGTTCGCTTGTATTTTCTTGTTTCTCGATTAACGATTCGTATAGAAGAGCTTCATGGCTAGGGTATCCACGCCTTCCATATGTGTGAGCGCTTTCGCCTGGCTTTTGTTTTAAGCATTAAACTTTAATTGTAGGTGTGATATTCCGTGTTTTCCTAAGTAATTGGCCTCTATCTCTCGCCGTAATTGTTCGAAGTCTGTCACGCTTCTAGTTTGAAAACCTAATAAGAGTTTTCCTCTCAATTTCGTGTTTAATATTTCTTCTAATAAGGCTAATTTTTCAGTGAAATTGATCTTCTCCATCGCATAGGTATTAGCGCTTATGAATTCCTGCATCTTTTAACACGAATGTTCGTCTATTTCCGGTATCAAACGTGCATCTTTTAATCTTAAATATCCCACGGGTCAATTTCTTGCTTCCCACACGTCATTTTGCGTCCGTCCGTATGTGACGTTTAGCGTTCTATCGTCGAGATACGCAAGTTGGAAGTTTTCGCGATCATAAGTTGCAATTTCCATTCTGCTCATTCTATCTTGCAATCCCGTAATTGCTTCCATCATTCTGTCTAATATTTCTTTTTGCCTACTTTAAATTGATGCTTCTCCAAACGCGCGCGCGTTCTCCTATGATATTTCTGAGACGACCCATCTTTGCTTCTATTTCCTCGTTCGCTACCGGCTGATTATTCGCGATCTCATTATTTTCGCGCGAGATTCATAGACGGTTCATACATCGCCATATCTCCTGGAACCGAATTAGCGCGTGCGTTTTTAAATAAGTTATTCTCGACATTAACGAGGGTTCTCGTTGTTCCTCCCTATTAATGGCTAGCAAACTGTGGTAAAATCTAAATCCACAAATGGGAATATACGCTCGATAACAATATTCGGATGAGATTCGGATTTCCGAATCGGATGCGCTATCGCGGTTCCAACACACGGCGCACGTTGTCGCGCATATATCGCACGGCTTCTTTGACAATTCGCGGGTTTACTTGATTAATTCTACGACGCCCTGATACAGGCTCGCTGTATATTTGCGAAGGTATCGGAGCGTTAGGCCTGTCGCGATTGTTTTCGCTTTCGGACATTTATCCATTTACAATGGTTGCGTAAAGATTTTTGGACTTACATTAATGCGGTTAATCGCGTGTTACTTGTTCGCTGTTCGTTACCTGACATATGCTGAGTCACCATGTGGTAGGTCGCGCCTCTTGAGTTACGCTGTTATCTGCGTCCTGGTCATCGGGTGCTCGCCTTGAACGGGGATCTAGCTTCTGCTTTCCGCCTTGGGCTACTTCTTCCTTATTTTAATTGATCCACCTTATTTATAGGCTGTTGCTGCTATCATCGCCGCTCCCGGGTCCTGGGTCGCTATGTGGATCCCACTGCTGTCACCAATTTGTTGTGCCGCTATTTCACGGCACAACAAATTGGTGACAGTGGTGGGATCCACATAGCTGACCTAGGACCCGGGAGCGGCGACGGTTCGTGGATCCACTAAGAACTTCGGGAGATGATATTAAACAGCCTTGTAGTTTTTAAGTAAAAATGTATTTAGCTGTTACACATAACACCAATTATTTTATTACAATTTCTCTTAGAACTATTCGCGTCACGGCAGGTGCTGCTGCACTTTCGTTTAGACGACGGGCAAAGTAACGCGACGAGTTTCTTCCAAACTTCTGACTCCCGTCCGCGGTCGCATTTATATTCTAAATTTTTCGGGTCATTCTTGAGCACTTCGTACTATCTGTTAGCGTTCCGTTTATCGGACGAGGACAGCTTCCGCGCAACTTCTGAGTCCGTATTTCTTAAGTTTACAATTTATATTCGCTCAAGGTTTTTTTTATATTATTTATTTAAAAGTATCTTTAAATATGTTTAATAAATCGGTTTCGGCAATCATTTATTTAATCGTTTATATTTGTTGCACGTTCGTGGCGCAATTATCACTTGTGCAATTAGCACTCGTGACACGATGTTGTTAACAAGGCGAGTAATAACAATGTCATCATTAGATTGCATTCTGATACATTTTCTTACGCAATGAAGTAGGACAGATCGCGATAATGTGATTAGTCATACGACATATGCAGAATTCTCGATAATATTTTATCTCGATGATAGAATCTGAAGTGATGCACAATTGTGTGTTAATTCTTTTTAAAACTGTTCCAATGACGACATATTGTAATTCTGCATTGGATTGTGTACAAATGCCTAATATCGCATTTATAGTGATAAAAAAAACATTATGCAACTCAGCCGTACAATTATCATGGTTTTTCAGTACTTTATATATTCGTGTGTCACAACATTTTATTTATAATAAATCACTGAAAAAGCTGTCAGCAGAATTTAAAATATGTTCTCCTAAAAAAGCTTCTATTATTGTTTTTTCTATCAAAGAAAGTTTAATCATTTGTGATTCTCCGAAAGATCATCAATATGCGACACATTATTGAGGTCAATATACTGCACTTATTTTGTATTGTACAGTGTTCTTACACCTTCGGAACAGTCTATACGTGAAAAAACAATTGCAGATAACTGTTCGGCATTTTAAAATCTAATATAAGATTTATATATTGATATATTTGTTCTGGTACAGCTTGAGAATTTTTGAACATTTTATTTAAAATTGCATTGTAATGTTCAAATGGAAATGTAGATGTTGCCTAAAGAGCACAAAATCTTTTAACAGAAGAAGATATGTGAAGCATTAAATGTATATTAAATTTATAGAATTCTATTCCGTATAGCCTTTCAATTTTAAATACAAAACGTTGTATAGAAATTTTAGCTAAAGAAAAATCTGTATGTTATATTTTTTTGGAACAATATATACATACTGAATATTAGATGAAACATTGTATGCATTAGGTATGCATTAGGCATTATATTTTTCATACATAACATGGAATAGTAGAGAAGAAAATGTTTTCATTCAGGAGCTTTCCACATGTTTCTTTCATTAATGACCGTGGAGTTTGTGTTCACATGGCGGCTTTATCTTTAACAGTCTTTTATCAAAAATAATCGTTTTGCCAAGATACCAAGATGGTTTGTCATGATAGGCAGAATCAAACCAGGCCTCAGTGAATGTCTTTACAACTCCCAATAAAATACTATGAAGATAATCCGGCGTGAACGAAGTGATAATATTAAATACTGATAACAGCGTAAGAATAGAAAGTTCTTTGATACCTCTCATAATGTTGCCACTTTACATAAATATTTCATAATCTTGCTCATGTTGACTTAATGTTCTACTCTTGCCTACATCTCCCGGATAAACTCTAGTTGATCCTCTTTCAACTTTGACCTTCGTGCAAACAAAATGAACAACCATATCGTCCATTATATTGTACAATTGCTTGAAGAATTGACCTTGCTATAGAATCTACAAGGCTTACAATTGTGTGAACTTTTATACAGATTTCTTGTCCGTATATATCCCGTATATATCCCGTACAATTCCTTTCTTTCATATAAAGAAGTCAATTCTTCAACAAAAGAATTTAAATATAATATAAATGCATATTATCACGACTATATCATAGACCACAAAGTATCATGTTTTCTTTTCGAATTCAATATGATAATTTATTTATACACACTTGGATTGGCCACAGCGAAAATAACGAAGAACGGCACAGTTTAACGCCATCTGAATTAAATTACAAAGTAATATCGTTTTCTGAAATTACATTCTCCTCTACCATTGATCTATAAAAAGTTCCGGAAATTACATCAGAAACCAATTCATTCCTCTTACAAAAAAAATCATAAATAAATATGACTGTTTACAATTGTATGTAGTTGCTCTTGTAACGGAAGACGTAGTAGTACATATTATTTGTCAGAAATGATTTCATGTTTTTTTCACTGCATTGCAAACATATTACACTTGATTTTTCTTTAAGATGGTTAATATTTAAAGAGTTTTCGCAATTCGAACAATAATAACGTTTTCTTATAGAAACGAAATTTTCGTACTCATTAAAGAACATGTACTTACTTCTGAATACAGAATTAAGTAATAACAGATCTATTAATTCGATAAGATGTTATAATGCTATGTCACTTAAATGATGACGAATAATGAAATGCAAAAGTAATAAATATCCTTCTTCTCTTGATACACTTGAATTATTGAGAAAATACTTGGAATTGATGTTACTACAGTCAGCATTTCTTCGTTCTATAGAAGAAGAACATGTATTTATATTGTATTGTATATAGTTTCACATATATTTATTGTGTACATGATAAAGTAGTGTGACATTTTTCATAAATATAAAGATATTAACTTACATCACTATTGGATCTATTCATACAGATGGTCGGTTTCTGTATCACTATTTCTATGAATATTCCATAAATGTGACTGTTGTTCAATGTTAATGGAATGTGGATATTCCTGTTCCACTTCCATGGTCTGTACATGAAAAATGAATACTGTTATTCAAATGTTACGAATTAAAGAATCAAAAATATGCATATATGGTATATGTAAAATCATTGAAAAATTTTAAATCAACATCTAATAATTCTCATATATTGTGCATATACTAATACATTAATAAAATATTCCTACATTAATAAAATATTCCTACATTAATAAAATATTCCTACTGAAATTATAAATTAATAATTCATTTTATTACCACGTTTAATTGCAAGTTTAGTTGACTGTCTTGTGCATTATCTACGTTAGGACCAATTACTGCCATTGCTCTAGAACGGAGTGTTGATTGTGGCATTTCTCAAGTAGGACTTGTAAGAACCTCTTGCTTCACTATTCATACTTTTAGAAATGTATTGCTAAAATGAAATAAGAAATGTAAACCTTTTGGTAATATTATGCAGTTTAGTCCCCC
>JAANIC010006581.1:452310-476784 GCA_017607545.1 Acromyrmex charruanus
AGAAATGAAATTTCTACATTCTTCTTTTTAACATCAAGTTTGTACTTTATAATACACACACACACACACACACGCGCGCGCGCGTGTGTGCGTGTGTATTATTGTTCGTATATGTATAAAATATATTTGATTATTAAATCAGCCGTTCATTCGAAGAACGCGCGACCTAAATCGATTTAAGCTTTGGGCGACTAAAGATAAACTAATATTCATTTCCTGAATTATAATATGTAAAATATAATATATATTATAATATTGTTATTAAATTATATGTATATTATATGTATAAGAAATTAAGTAACTTCTTAAATCGACTTAGTTCTTCTAACGAACAGTTCAAATGCCGTTTATGCATAATATCATTATTTCTATAATATTTCTGTGATTTTTAACATAAATTTTACAGGTTGACTTAGGTGAAGGTATAAAGATTAGGAAAGAAGTTTGGGACGCGTTGCAAAACTGGAGCAATAGCAAGATCTTTTATAAGGATCTCGTCAAGCAATCTGGGAGGAGAGGACACTAAAAAACCGCTGCATTAACATCAGTACCGCAGGGCAGTTGCAAGATAGATCACCACGGAAACTTCCAACACCAAACAAAATGTAGATCTTGAGATGTGAGAAGATGTATAATGCATTTGTTTGTTCAAAATTGTAACAATATTTTCTTGGCAATGTTGAGATTCTTATTATAAGCAATGACGTTTCGAAGAATTGGATAGTTTATCTAATTGTACTTAATTAACTGTTTAATTAAGTACAATTAGATAAATTAGATATTGTAATTCAAACCGAATATGAACCGGATTTTTTATCGATTTAGAAGGATCAAAAATTACAGTCCGATTTATAATCGTACTATAGTGCAATTGAAGTTAAAAAACAAAAAATGGAAGAATATGTTATGTTCATTGCGTTTACAAATTTTAAATATCCACAACAGTATTAAATTTTAAGAGTTACGTTGCGTTTCATGTGATATAATTTTTAGTAAGAATATTATTTCGATAAGACTATCCATATGAATTGCTAATTAAAAATTGCAAATAACCAATAAATAACCGAAAAGCTACATGTAGAGAACATGTCCATGAAGTTTTTTTTCATATTTTTTTACCATGACAACAATCTCAATTAATAATCAATTAATAAATAAATCAGTTAAATATAAAGTAAATCAGTCAAATAAGTAAATCAGTTAAATCAGTTAATCAGTTTATGTTACATCTGATTTTGCGGATATGTTGCTTTCTGCTATTTAATAATTCATATATAATGAGCATAATAAGCATTTATGAAAACTTCGCACATTGTACATGCTATATAAAATGGATATACTAATTCTTAAGTTTCTTCATTAAATATAAAAAATAAAAAGCATTACAAAATATATGTGTATGTGGTATATCTTATACCTCCTTATAGAGAAGGAAAATGCGCAAAACAAGATTTTGACCTAAACCATGGAACCTTTCTTTATGCATGTCTTCTTATACTTTTTGATGTGCTAAATCATACGCAAACATTTATTTTAAAATGGACTGATGAGAAAGTATTGAAAATCGCATTCAGAGAGTAACATTTTTTATTTATAAATGGCCCATCTTTGGCATTTTTCTTGATGCAAAATTGGTAAAAATGCAAATTATGGGCCATTTGTAAATAAAAAGTGTCACTTTGAATGCGATTTTCAATACTTTCCCATCAGTTTGAAACAAACATTTGCACAAATGATTCAGCACATCAAAATCTACAAGAAAACAGAAAGATTCCATCGTTTAGACTCAAATCCACAGATTTTGCGCATCAAAATCTTCTTTTTCCCCATGCTATCCTATAGGAACTTCTTTTCATGGACTCCATACGTTCCCATGTAAAACCTTGTAAGAAAATTTCCTATGTTATTCTATATACAATATATATGCATGCTGCGTAAATCTCATAGGTACCTATACAAACTCCTACATCTTATAGTTTATTCTCCATAGGAACCCATAAAAAAACCCATGGGAATTTGCAGCAAGATAGAAGCCTCCTCCCATGAGTCGAATTTACCACGGGTACTCATGGTTAGACAAACCCATAGGAAAATCTAGGAATCGCAGCAGGCGACAGACGGTCATCACCATATTAAGTGTTCTCTCTATTTAAATTATTAAATAAAAAACATATGATAAAATATTTTTACGTGCGAGAAGATACAATGGGAGCGACATCACGGCGAAAGAAATGATGAAACATAAGAGGAACAAAGATGATAAGCAGCATATATGCAGTGTACGCAAGCCTTTACCGATACATTTTTGGGGAGGGTGATGGGCGGCGGCGGGCTATGGCGACGGGTGACGAAAAAAATACGGAACGCATAGCGAAATGTCATCATGCGTATCATGTTTATTTAATCCATCAACCGAAGTCCTACGCTTACATAAATATAGGGCCCTGATTATCACTGTTTATATAAACAGCGATGCCGGCGACCGGGGACGTTCCCCGCGCCTAAGAGTACCTCCCGCGTCCCCCTCAGAGGACCACTGTTAGAACCGCTACAGTACCTACTTGCGTATACTGTATTTCGCGAGCTCCTAAATCAGATAATTATCCATCATAAAATGATTGTTTTTTTCATTCTGGAATATAATTCTCTCTTGCGTAAAAAGGGCAAAGGGTGATTTTTTTGTTAAGGGGTTGCAGCTCAAAAATCAGTGCATATTTCACGAGCTCCTAAATCAGTAGATAATTCCTCATCATAAAATAATTTATTTTCTCATACTGGAACATAGTTCTTTCTAGCATGCAAAATGCAAGTTTCCTTCTAAGGGGTTGCAGCTTAAAAATCGGTTTTTGCGTATTTTGTGAAGTTCTAAATCAGCAGATAATTTCCCGTCATAAAATGATTTATTTTCCTTTGTTTCTGGAACAAAGTTCTCTGCTGTCTGAAAAGAGCAAGGGATGATTTTTCTGCTAAGGGGTTACAATTCAAAAATTAACGATTATATATTTTTGTACCAAATTTATGCCAGAATCATATTCATTGATGAAGTTTTAGATGTATTTAGTCCTATTTTTAATGACTTGCCCCTTGTGTGTAGACTAGTTTTGGGATTGTTTTGGGGATAAGAGATGGAGCTCGAAAATCGAAAGAATCATGCAATCCATTTCATCAGGACGAGGAGCAGCCTGATAAGTATCACTGTAAGGCTTACGAAACGTTGGCATTCTAAGAATGGATCTAGACACGGAGAAAATCCGCGAAACACACAACAGTTATATAGAAAGCACCCGTGGAAGTCTCAAGAATAATGTTTTAAAATATTGTTTTTAATGAAAATTATATAGTACTCACAAATATAAAGGGACACACTGAGCATATCAATGTGTCATTTAAATTTCGATGTGTGTAACATGATTTCTGTTTTTAAATAGACATGTAAGAATAAAGCGTAAATAGAAGAAATTGATAAAGTAAATCATATTTTATCAATAATATAGCGCCACATACAGTAAATCACTTTTATCAATGATTTAGCGCCAAATACGGGATCCAATTTCTTTGATGTAATGCTAAAAAACAGGACCGTCCTGCTATACTTTTAATTTTAGATGACATATAATAAAATTTGTTCATCTTGAGATCTATTTTTTTCAACTTATTTGCAGAAAACAGGACCTACTAAAATGTAAGTTTTGGATAATTTTTACAAAAATTTATGCGTCTTATGATATTTAATTTTTAATGTAGCAATTAAAGAATTTTTCATCCATTCGTAAACTAATCGGAAATTTCACAAGATAATATTTGAAAATCCAAAAGATCTTCTCAGCTTGATGACGGCGAGCCTCGCATGTTCATGCATTATGCGTTATGCAAATAAAGTTACAGAGATTCTAAATTTTGATTTTTGAAAGGGGTTTCTATAAGACAGTGCTTGCGATTAGTTACGAATTTCCTCGGGGTAATTATCTCTTAGCGAGCCAACGACACAAAGGAGTGACGCGCGCTTTTATCTCTAATTAGAGATAAGAGCGCGTCACTCCTTTGTGTCGTTGGCTCGCTAAGAGAAAAAGATTCAATGAATACATTTGATTATTTTATTACTACTTAATGATTATTTATTCACTTAGATCTCTCAAGAAATTGTAGAAATGTATTGTTATATATAGAAAAAGGATATTGTATAAATTTATGTATATATTTCTGTGAGCAATAACATTGGATTGACGTTCACTATTTGAAAATTATTATATTTTAATCTTTAGCATTGATATGCAATGCATTAAAGGATACATTTATTAACTCGTTCCCTTTTTTCTTGTTTCATTTGTTGTTAATTAGAATTAAGGAAAAGAAGACGAAAATAAATGGAAGTACGGTACTAAGTAACTATTATAGATATTGTGTTACATTAATTAGTTATATATTTTCGTAATCATGGCAATATTCTATTTATTATAGCGACTTTATGTTGTCAATGTAATGTTATGTTCAGAGTGCACTAACTATTACTACTAATTGGAAATTATATATGTGGTGCGATCTCTTAAAGCTAAGTAGAAGTACGTTCGCGTTTATTTTATCGGCGGACATTAGCCCAGATCTCATATAATCTTTAAACTTCACCTATTTCTATTCGCCATATTGCGGCATATCTGATCTCCTAGATTGTATTATATACGAATAAGCCATGAAAACCCACATACAATCCTTTGAAAGACAGAAACAAAGAAACATAAACCTTGTCCCTTACAAAAATCCACAACTCTCTTTACTTAACGTCAAGAACCTATCCAACAAAGATCCTAACTTCATAGTGGCACCTAGAAAGATTTCAAAGGAAGAGATTATCAGCCAAATAGAGTCAACCGTTTACCGACTCCCATTAAAACAAGCAGATAATATCCGCAGACAGGTAATATCCTTTCCAAAGCCAAATCCCTTCCACCAAACATCACTAGACAAGAGCGATTGGCCTTCCAAGATTTGAACAGGGACACAGACATCATCGTGCTTCCAGGCGACAAAGGCAACACGACAGTAGTTATGAACACATCAGTCTATAAGAAAAAGATGAAGAACCTTCTCTCGGACAAAGCATACAAAAAACTTGACAAAGATCCAACTAATACAATCGCACAGAACACCAAGATCCTAGAGGAGAAAAGCAACATTCCCAATAAAACCAAATCAACATTAAAACCTACAAATATTTTCCCATCAAGATTATACGGACTACCAAAAGTACACAAACCAAACATCCCCTTCAGACCGATTGTCAGCGCTATACACTCCCCAACATACAACTTATCCCGCTTCCTAGCACAAATACTACAACCCCTCACTGGAAAATCCGAATCACACATAACCAACTCAACGGAATTCATACAAAAGATCCAAAAAATCCGACTACGACCCACAGACCTGTTTGTAAGTTTCGATATAGAATCCCTTTTCACACAAGACCCAATAAAAGACATATTAAACATAATAAAGGCCTCACATGAAGTCCCCTCCGATCTCATTCCGCTAATAGAGCACTACTTAACAACCACTTACTTTTCCTATAACAACCAATTTTATGAAACTTCAGGAGCGGCAATGGGCTCTCCTATTTTTCTTGTAATCGCCAACATCTTCACAGAGCATTTTGAGAAAGAGGCCCTCAGAAAAACACTCAAAAAACCAGAAGCTTGGTTATGTAGACGATACATTCGTGATATGGAGATACGGCAGAGCCAAACTCTGTAAATTTCTTATTTTTCTCAACAATCAACATCCAAATGTTCACTTCACTATAGATATAGAAGGAAACGGAAAACTCCGCTTTCTAAATGTTCTTGTCTCTAAGGAAGCTGACGGTATTTTAGGCCATCAAGTGTACAGAAAACCAACACACACAGATAGATACCTACATGCCGAGTCACACCATCACCCAGCACTAAAACAGTTTGCGATCAACACACTTGTACATAGAGCTTTCACCATCTCTGACAAACAACATCTACAGACGGAATTCAATCACTTAAAACTAGCCTTACAGAAAAACGGATAAACGGACAAAAAAGACGTAATTAAAACAATCAATAAACATGCAAAGATAACGGATCTCTGACAACTATTGCTTAAAAATTACACATACGAACAATAATTTCAAAAATTAGATGAAAATATATTTGATCTAATATATATGTTTACTACTAATTATAGTACTTATTTCCGATCTCACACCTTACACGCTCGACCACGCCAATTTCTTGCGGATTTTTGACCGTGGTACATAACACGAATGGAAAATCATAAACAATTAATCTCCTGTCAATTATCGCGTTTTGACACGATTTATAATATTCTGAGAGGGGTATATTACAATTTATTACAATTTATTAAAATTAATGTTATTTAGAACGTTCCCATGCCTCCATGTCTCTTGATACACGCCTGACGTCGAGAGCCAAGAGACCGAGAAAGCATATTTCGGTTGCTCGACGCTCGCTTGAGTGAAACAAGGTTCTCTCTCGTTCTCAGCACGCCGACAAGACAAGCAATAAGAACGTAGTGCAAAAAGGACAGAGCGATAATAGTCGGCACGCTTCTAACTAACCAAGTCACACGGACACGGGCTCATGCTTGTGTTGCTACCGGTTGCGCCAGGCCGTCGATCGGTGGCGCTGATCGCGTGTTGCAAGCGGCCCGGAATTCGCATCACTGCAGCCCAGGAGCCGGCGTTCAAGACGCCATCGCTGTCGCCGCCATTGTGACCTGTGAAGGACGACATCGCCGCCATTGTGACCTGTGAAGGACATCGCCGCCATTGTGACCTGTGAAGGACGACTTTGTCAACATTTTAGTCGGGCAAGTTGCGTGCGCAGTGCGTCAGTTTTTTAGCGCGCGTAATCCGAAAGTAGACCCTCCGCGTTTTTCTTCACGAGGTCAATACACGAACATCAATTAACAATTTCTCCATTATTGACAGATTAGCATTAAGCGATCGAAGTTTTATATAGCGCGCGCGTAAGCGGTTAATATTTAAGGCCATTAGGAAATATGATTGTTCGCGAGCTTCGTCACGGTAGACGCACAGTCATAACTCCTCCCACCAACGAGGAATTGCAAGAGCAAGCTGCAAGCGACGCTTCGGCAGATGCAGGGCAATGCGATCGGCAATGTCGCGCGCGTGGATTCATATAGGGTTCCGAAAATTCCGCCATTCTTAATTAAAGATCCGGTGATATGGTTTATTCAAGTCGAGGCCACGTTCGAGGCCGCTCGAATCACAGAGCAAAAGACTAAGGCGAATCACGTGATTATGTCTCTGGACGCCGAAGCCATCGCGTGCTGCAGAGATCTCATTGCAGAACCCCATGAGAGCGAACCATACATCAAATTAAAACAGCGTATTATTGAAAATTTTTCAGCGTCAGCAGAAAGTCAACTGCGACAACTAATAAAAGGCCAACTGCTTACGTCAGGGAAATCGTCGCAGATCCTCAGTCGACTTCGTAATTTGAACTCTGACAAACGATGTGACGATGCCGTAATAAAAACTGTGTTTTTTGAACACTTATCACCACACATTAGAAGCATTCTTGTGACTATCAAAAGCACGGATCTGGCCAAGCTAGCCAAAATGGCGGATAAAATAGTTGAGACCGTAGGTGATTCTGCGCAGTGTGCCGCCGTATCGTCGTCAGAGTCTAAGCCGTCCGACTTAGAAGCTAGGATCAACCGTCTGGCCACTGATATTGCCATCCTCAAGCGATGCAGCAGATCTCAGACGAGAGACAAGGCAAATAAAAATCGTAAGCGTTCCAAAAGCAGAAGTTCTCGTGTCTGCTGACCGCATCATACTTTCGGGAAACAAGCGCGAGTCTGTAAGGGAACTGAAAAATTCCCGTGCCCTTGGCCAAAGCCCAAGGCTTTAATGGACGGGAAGGCGGGGGAATAGAATCGTCTGCCACCGAGGAGACAGGTATGGCGAGCGTCGATTTTTCTGTCCGTCTCCACATCCGCGATCGAGTCATCGGAGAGCTATTCCTTGTGGATACGAGGGTGGAAATTTCGCTGTTTCCCAGCACATACGCGAAGAACAAAACTCTGACCAATTTCAAACTTTACGCGGCAAACAATACGCGTATAGACACGTATGGGGAGTCGTTCCGAACGTTACATTTAGGGATACGCCCGATCACATGGAATTTCTGCGTAGCATCAGTTCCGTACCCGATTATTGGGGCCGACCTGATTGCATTACGGTCTCCTTCCGGACCTTAAAGGTAGACTCATCGATTCACAAAACAACGTGTACGTGTCGGGCATTGTTAAATCGGTACCACAGCTTGCCATTAGCACGGTCAAACCCAGTACGAAATTCGCGAGCTTATCTGAATTTCCGGAGGTCACCGGTTTAGAACAGGCAACTCCGAATTGCAGTAGCGATGTTCGTCATCATATCATTACTACGGGCCCGCCGGTAGCCGAGCGCCCCAGGCAGTTAAGTCCGGTAAAATTAAAAGCAGCAAAGGCTGAATTTCAACGGCTAGTCAAAGCTGGTATATGCCGTCCGTCCAATAGTCCATGGGCAAGTCCCATTCAAATGGTACAGAAATAAGATGGATCATGGAGGATCTGCGGCGATCTTAACGCAATTACCGTGCCGGATAAATTTCCCGTACCGCATTTGTACGATTGCTCCTCCAACTTGCGTGGGAAAGTCATTTTCTCTAAGCTAGATCTGTATCAGGCATACAACCAAATTCCAGTGGCGCCGGAAGATATTCCGAAAACGGCTGTCGTTACGCCCTTCGGGCTGTTCGAATATAAATTCATGACATACGGTCTTAGAAACGCGAGTCAAACATTTCAGCGTCAAATCTTCCGCACTCTAGGCGACTTGGAATTTGTGTTTGCGTTCATCGACGACATACTCATAGCGTCGACGTCTCTTGAAGAGTACGAAGCTCACTTACGCATAGTGTTACAGCGATTAAAACAGTTTTATTTACGACTCAATGTAGATAAATGCGAGTTCGCCAAGCAAGAATTAGAATTCCTCGGCTTTATGATTAACAGCGAAGGTTGTTAACCAACACTCGTTCAGGCTATTCGCGAGTTTCCAAGGCCTAACACTATAGTTGAATTGCGTCATTTTCTTGGACTTGTCAACTTTTATCGTAAATTACTGCATAATGCAGCTATCGTTCAGGCACCATTAAATAAATACCTTCGCGATTCACGTAAAAACGACAAACGGCCAATTATATGGACGCCGGTGGCTGAGGAAGCGTTTAATAAGTGCAAGGAAAGTCTGGCCAACGCGACTATACTCTCTCATTCCTACGACACAGCCGAGACGCGCCTCGTTTGTGACGCGTCAGATTTCGCCATCGGGGCCGCCCTCGAACAACATCTGGACGACTCGTGGAAACCGCTCGCATTCTTTTCGCGCAAATTAAATTCGGCGCAACAGAACTATAGCGCGTACGATCGGGAGCTTACGACGATCGCCGAGGCAATCAAATACTTTCGTTATTTCCTCGAAAGGCGAAATTTCATGATTGTGACCGATCACAAGTCTCTCATCTACGCAACGTTCATGCAACGTTCCGAAAAGGCATCACCTCGGCAACAGAGACAACTGTCGTTCATCTCGCAGTTCACCACGCGTATCGAATACCTATCGGGCAATGATAATATCATAGCGGATTCTCTTTCCCGCATCGAAGCTATCCATTTACCTGCCGAGATTGAACTAAATGAGCTTGCACAGCAACAAGAACAAGACGAGGAGCTACGGTCCATCCGAATCTCCTGAATTTCCGCTTACTATGAAGCGAATTCAATGGGGGCCGACGCATACTACACTTTATTGCGAAATGACCGGCGAGGCAATCCGCCCCTATATACCGGTATCTTTACGAGATCGCGTCTTTCACATGTTCCATGACGCGGCTCATCCGGGCCCTAAAGTCACTGATCGGGTAATCCATCAACGGTATGTTGTGGCTTAACATGCATCGTGATATCGCAAAGTGGTGCAAAAATTGTCTTGATTGTCAGCAGTCAAAAATAACCCGACACGTTCAATTAAATCCTGAAAAATTTGTTGCCCGACGGGCGTTTCGAGTATGTTCACATGGATTTAATAGGTCCCTTGCCTGAGTCGGACGGATACAGATATTGTGTGACGATCATTGATAGATTTTCGCGTTGGCCAGTAGCAATATCTCTGAAAGACATTGAAGCTATTACAATGGCACGCGCGTTTTACGACAACTGGGTAGCAAATTTTGGAGCACCCAAAACGATAACTACGGATCAAGGTAGCCAGTTCGAAGCACAATTTTTTACTGCACTTCTTCAGCTGATCGGCTGTCAACGAATTCGTACCACGGCGTATCACCCCGCCTCGAACGGTATGATCGAGCGGTGGCATAGAAGCTTAAAAGCGGCAATAATGTGTCATGTTAATAAAGGTTGGTCACGAGTACTTTCGACCGTACTATTAGGTCTGCGTACTCATGTCCGTCTTGACACCGGCGCATTGCCTGCAGAATTTGTTTACGGAACGACGCTGCGCGTCCCCGGAGAATTTGTTCTGCCGGACGACTTCACTCCTAGTCCGCAAATTTTCATTGAGGAATTCCGCGAGCAAAGTTAAGCCAATCTCGATAGAGCATAAGCACAAGAAACGCGCATTCGTGTTTAAAGATTTATATTCATGTTCCCATGCATTTCTACGGGTGGGCGATACCAAGAGAGCCTTAGAGCGTCTTTATACCGGCCCTCACAAGGTTGTAAATCGTGTATCGGACCGAGTATTCGACATTGACGTTAATGGTGCACAGCGCAGTGTATCGGTCGAGAATTTGAAGCCAGCGTATGGCATGCGCGATGACTTGTGTAGTGCGATTCCAGAAGCAGGGCAAGCAGCCAATTCGTTCAGCAACGAGTTCAGCTTTGAGAACGTATACGCGCCCAAAGAGGAGGGTCACTTTCGCCATATAATTATAATAAATCCTTCCAACGACAAATGTAATTAGCTTTAGACAGACACCAAAGACGATAATATGTTTTATATAAGATGTTTTATATGATACGTTGTATATGTTTTATATGTTAGACCTAAGTGCAGACATTATAAATGACCTATCACTAAAGCAATATTATGTTAACCTAGTAATAAGCATAAGGCTCAGATTCGTTGTCACTCGGGGGGGAGTATGTGGGGGATTCTCAATACATCACTAGCGCAGCGAATGTAGAAAGCTTAAGGATTTTGTAGGTAGCGAGTTGCCTAGCAGCGTCTAAAAAAAAGAAAAATAATAACAACAGATAGATTACGGCTCATCCTGTACGGTCATATTAATTTGTGCTCGAGTAATAAAGATTATTAGTCACCAGTTACAAGAAAAGTCTCGATTATTACTTCTTATATCACATCACACGACAAACGTGGGCTTGTCTAGAGAATTTGACTCATCAATCGAGTCATTTATTCCCACACCTGGAAGTACATGTAATGATAAAACATAAATAGAAAAATATTTTTTATCGATTACGTAATGTCACATACGTATGTCGATTTCACTGATGTAAAGTCAAAAAAATCGGACCGGTCCCACGTTTTGTCATGAGAGATGTCGGACTCCATGTGTCACGTTACGTTACTTTAAAACATTTGGCGTCTTTATTTATGTCGCGCCCTTGCGTACATTGTATTTTTAAATTTTACGTTTGAATTTCACACTTATCGAAACTAAAGTCGTACAATCATCATATTCACTATTTCCGCATATTCGTGAATTCTACCATGTTTTAGTCCATAAGTCGAAATCAAATTGATATCGATTGATTTTTCGGACCGTTTGATTTCAAACCGACTTGACTCTCTATTGCTCATCGAGGAGGATCGATAAATAGAGATGGATTAAATATTAGTTATTTTTAAAGATATGGCGTCATACATAGGGTCCGATATCTCTGATAATGACAAAACGTGAGACCGGACTGATTTTTTGTAAACTGACTTTATGTAAAAAAAATCAGAATTTGTATATGACGTTAATGAAAATTCCTTACTGTTTCATTTATGCTCTATGCTTACATATATTTTCAGCTATTATATATGTATATATATAACATACATAAACAAATTGAAATTAAAGTCACATATAGCCCTTATATGTACTCACTGTTTCATTACATTCGCGAAACCTAGTTTAAGTTGAAACGATTTAAATTTTGGAATACTGTTTTAGAAAATTTTCAATTAGTTTACAAATAGATAAAGAATTTTTAATTAATACATTGAAAACTTTACAATATAGAGCGGCTTTCATTTCAATTTGTTTATTTACGTCATATACTATAGATGAAAGTACATATAAGGATATAGCATAAATAGAAAAATAGAAGAAATTTTCATTGTTCACGTATACCATGTATGATATCCGATTTCTTGTATTGTTTTTGATATAAAGTCAAAAAATCGAAACGGTCCCATGTTTTATTATTACATCGGAGATATTGGACCCCATATGTGATCCAACGTCGCTGATAAAAATTTGATGCATCTCTATTTATGCTGCGCCCTTGTACATTGTACTTTTATAAAATATTGTTTTAGCTAACTTTTTATTAGTTAGCGACAATAGACTAATGAACACGCTGCTACACGTTAATTCTGGCAATCCATGCTCTAGTCCATAAGCCGAAATCAAATTGATACGATTGTTTTTTCGGACCGTTTGATTTGAAACCGATTTGATTCTCTATTGATCTTCGAAAGAAGCTCAACATTTATTGATAAAGTATTGATCTTTTTATAGCAGCGTTGGTAAAATATCGATCTTCTTCGATAATCAATAGAAAATCAAGTCAGTATCAAATTAAACGTTCCGAAAAATCAATCGATATTAATTCAATTTGCACTTATGGATTAGAGCATGATAGCAGAATTCACGAATATAAGGAGATAGTGAATACATATGATTGTACGATTTTAGTTTCGATAAGTATGTGAAATTTAAGCGCAATACTTAAAAGTACAATGTACGCAAGGGCGCGACATAAATAGAGATGCATCAATTTTTTTAAAATAACGTAACGTGATATACGAGGTCCAACATCTCTCATGACAAAACATGGAACCGGTCTGATGTTTTGACTTTACATCAAAGAAATAAAAAACCGTATGTGACATTAATAAAAAATAATTATTGTACTTTCCTATTTATGCCCTATCATTACTTTCAAGTATGTGATTTATGTACGTAAACAAATAGAAATTAAAGCCATACACAACATCCATATACTCATTATTTTATTACATTCGTCAATCCTAGTTTACAAGCTGGAGAGACCTTCTGAATTTTCGAATATTATTTTGTCAAATTTCTAATTAATTTATGAATAGATAAAGAATACTTTAACTCGCATATTGAAAACTAAATACCTTAAGACGCGTAATTTTTGTGTAAAAGTTATCAAAAGTTATACTTTAAAAGGATAATCTTGCTTTCTATCAATACGTCGAAGAAATTGGATCTCATATGTGATATTACATCGTGAGACAAAACTTTTTGAATTATATCTTTTTCTCCGTTACTATATTGTAATTTCGTATACTTCTTATAAAAATTTTATTCAAATATAAATTTTCATAATACGTACATAGCATGATTAAACGGACTTCTTAAAAGTAGAATGTATGCAAGAACCGAAGTACATATAAATAGAGATGCATCAAATTTTTGTCATGTAGCGTCACATATAAGGTTCGATATCTCCGATGTAATGACAAAATATGGGACCGGTACGATTTTTTTACTTTACATCAAAGAAATCGGAAACCATATGTGACATAACGTAAACGATGAAAATTTATCTTTTTATTTATGCTTTATGATAAAATTCATAAATACATCGATTTTAATATGTTATATAATGTCGTTGATAGGAATTTTTTAAATAATTTTTTATTTCTGTTATGTTGTATTTTATATCTTTTTACATTGATCTTATAGAAATACATGAATAGAATTATTCACATAATATTTACCTCAAGAATGAAAAGTTGATTAAATAAATTTCTTTACTAGCTTGTTTTATTGTACAAACATCGAGTTGCGAAAAAAATTGTCCGCCAACGTACAAAAATAATTTTGCTGCATCAAAAATACATATACATATGTATTTATTATTAGAGGAAAGTCGCCAATACTGACACAGGTCTCTTAAAGTGATACTCCCTTATTTTTCAGAACCTAACAGGATTTGAAATTACAGGATTGAGCTTCGAATTGATTCTTCCACCCTTTTCTCCAAATTTAGAATAGAATAAATTTTGTCGAAGCCCAATCCTGTAATTTTGCACGGAATTCATTTTTTTTTCATTTTTGTACGTGGCAATTGTTTAATTTCTCGTTTGCTTTAAACAACTACCAAACTTGAACAACGCAATTCTGGCTGAAATTTGACCTGGAAGAGTTCGAAGAATGATATTTTCCAGGTGTCACATCATTGAATGGATCATGACACCGATCTGATACAGATTTACCAGACTTATCGAACCACCGACGTATCAGTGATTCCAGTCTAATTATCTATAAAGTAGAGTTAAATGATTTTAATATTTTTGAAAACATTTTAAATTTAATGTAATAATGTAGATATAGTACAACGTAAAATGTAATATAATTGAATACTTTATTGATCAAAATTGAAAAAACAAAAATAAGACTGTATGCGATCTTCAATCACACTGCATGTGATAGCCTACAATATCATTTGCAATATCATTTATATAACATAATTGTTATTTATAAGCTATATACGAGAGTGCATTTCGAAGAACAATGTAAAATATTTGCAAAAAAAATTTATAGATTAAATAAGCGAAGTAATTTATCTCTTATTTTTACTGCTTCTTCATCTAATTATTTATTGACAGTTTAGTATTGAGTGATCAAAGTTTTATAGCACGCGTGTAAGCGGTTTATATTTAAGGCCGTTAGGAAGACTGATTATTCGCGAGCTTTCTCACGGTAGACGTATAGTCATGGCTCCTCCCACCAATGAGGAATTGCAGGAGCAAGTGATGCAGCTGCAAGCAATGCTTCGGCAAATGCAGAGCAATGTGGTCGGCAATGTCGCGCGCGTGGATTCATATAGGGTTCCGAAAATTCCGTAGTTCTTAATTAAAGATATGGTTCATTCAAGTCGAGGCCACCTTCGAGGCCGCTCGAATCACAGAGCAAAAGACTAAGGCGCATCACGTAATTATGTCTCTGGACGCCGAAGCCATCGCGTGCTGCAGAGATCTCATCGCGGAGCCCGATGTGAACGAACCATACACCAAGTTAAAACAGCGTATTATTGAAAATTTTTCGGCGTCAGCTGAAAGTCAACGGCGACAATTAATTAAAGGCCAAGTGCTTACGTCAGGGAAACCGTCGCAGATCCTCAGTCGACTTCGTAATTTGAATTCTGACAAACGATGTGACGACGCCGTGATAAAAACTGTGTTCTTTGAACACTTATCACCGCATATTAGAAGCATTCTTGCGACTACCGAAAGCACGGATCTGGACAAGCTAGCTAAGATGGCGGATAAAATAGTTGAGACCGTGGGTGATTCTGCACAATGTGCCGCAGCATCGTTGTCAGAATCTAAGCCATCCGACTTAGAAGCTAGGATCGACCGTCTGGCTGCTGATATTGCCACTCTTGCGGCTGAGATCAAGCGATGCAGCAGATCTCAGTCGAAAGACAAGGCAAATAAAAATCGCAAGCGTTCCAAAAGCAGAAGCTCTCGTGTCTGCTGGCCGCNGCTCTCGTGTCTGCTAGCCGCATCGTACTTTCGGGGAACAAGCGCGAGTCTGTAAGGGAACTGAAAAATTCCCATGCCCTTGGCCAAAGCCCAAGGCTTTAACGGATGGAAAGGCGGGGGGATAGAATCGTTTGCCACCGAGGAGACAGGTATGGCAGGCGTCGATTCTTCTGTCCGTCTCCACATCCGCGATCGAGTCACCGGAGAGTTATTCCTTGTTGATACGGGGGCAGAAATTTCGCTGCTTCCCAGCACTTACGCGAAGAACAAAACTCCGACCAATTTCAAACTTTACGCGGCAAACAATACGCGTATAGACACGTATGGGGAGTCGTTCCGAACGTTACATTTAGGGATACGCCCGATCACATGGAATTTCTGCGTAGCATCAGTTCCGTACCCGATTATTGGGGCCGATCTGATTGCACATTACGGTCTCCTTCCGGACCTTAAAGGTCGTAGACTCATCGATTCACAAAATAATGTGTATGTGTCGGGCATTGTCAAATCAGTACCACAGCTTGCCATTAGCACGGTCAATCCCAGTACGAAATTTGCGAACATCTTATCTGAATTTCCGGAGGTCACCGGTTTAGAACAGGCAACTCCGAATTGCAGTAGCGATGTTCGTCATCATATTATTACCACGGGCCCGCCAGTAGCCGAGCGCCCCAGGCGGTTAAATCCGGAAAAATTAAAAGCGGCAAAGGCTGAATTTCAACGGCTAGTCAAAGCCGGTATTTGTCGTCCGTCTAGTAGTCCATGGGCAAGTCCCATTCACATGGTACCGAAAAAAGACGGATCTTGGAGGATCTGCGGCGATTACCGCCGTCTGAACGCAATTACCGTACCGGATAAATTTCCCGTACCGCACTTGCACGATTGCTCCTCCAACTTGAGTGGGAAAGTTATTTTTTCAAAGCTAGATCTGTATCAGGCATATAATCAAATTCCAGTGGCGCCGGAAGATATTCCGAAAACGGCTGTAATCACGCCTTTCGGACTATTTGAATATCAATTTATGACATTCGGTCTTAGAAACGCGAGTCAAACGTTTCAGCGTCAGATCTTCCGCGCTCTAGGCGACCTGGAATTTGTTTTTGCTTTTATCGACGATATACTCATAGCGTCGACGTCTCTTGAAGAGCACGAAGCTCATTTACGAATAGTTTTACAAAGATTAAAAAAATTTCATTTACGACTTAATGTAGATAAATGCGAATTCGGCAAGCAGGAATTAGAATTCCTCGGCTTTATAATTAATAGCGAAGGTTGTAAACCTACACTCGGGAAGGTTCAGGCTATTCGCGATTTTCCAAAGCCTAATACGATAGTCGAATTGCGTCGCTTTCTTGGGCTTGTTAATTTTTATCGTAAATTACTGCATAATGCAGCTATCATTCAGGCACCGTTGAATGAGTATCTTCGCGATTCACGTAAGAATGATAGACGGCCAATTATATGGACGCCGGTGGCTGAAGAAGCGTTTAATAGGTGCAAGGAGAGTCTGGCCAACGCGACCATACTCTCTCACCCCTCTGATGCAGCCGAGACGCGCCTCGTTTGTGACGCGTCAGATTTTGCCATCGGAGCCGCCCTTGAACAACAGCTTAATGACTCGTGGAAACCGCTCGCATTCTTTTCGCGCAAACTAAATTCGGCGCAACAGAATTACAGCGCGTACGATAGGGAGCTCACGGCAATCGCCGAGGCAATCAAATACTTCCGGTATTTCCTCGAAGGGCGAAATTTCAAAATTGTTACCGATCACAAGCCTCTCATTTATGCGTTCATGCAACGCTCCGAAAAGGCATCACCTCGGCAACAGAGACAACTTTCATTCATCTCACAATTCACCACGCATATCGAATACCTATCAGGCAACGATAATATCGTGGCGGATTCTCTTTCTCGCATCGAAGCTATTCGTTTACCTGCCGAGATCGAATTAAATGAGCTTGCACAGCAACAAGAACAAGACGAGGAGCTACGGTCCATCCGCGAATCTCCTGAATTTCCGCTTACTATGAAGCGAATTCAGTGGGGGCCGACGCATACTACACTTTATTGCGAAATGACCGGTGAGGCAATCCGTCCCTATATACCGGCATCGTTACGAGATCGCGTTTTTCACTTGTTCCATGACGCGGCTCATCCGGGCTCTAAAGTCACTGATCGAGTAATCCGTCAGCGATATGTGTGGCCTAATATGCATCGCGATATAGCTAAGTGGTGCAAAAATTGTATTGATTGTCAGCAGTCAAAAATTACTCGACATGTTCAATTACAGCCTGAAAAATTTGTCGCACCCGACGGGCGTTTTGAGCATGTTCACATGGATCTAATAGGTCCCTTGCCTGAATCGGACGGGTACAGATATTGTGTAACAATGATTGATAGATTTTCGCGTTGGCCAGTAGCAATACCTCTGAAAGACATTGAAGCTATTACAGTAGCACGTGCGTTTTACGACAACTGGGTAGCAAATTTCGGAGCACCCAAAACAATAACTACTGATCAAGGTAGCCAATTTGAAGCGCAACTCTTTACTGCACTTCTTCAGCTGATCGGCTGTCAACGAATTCGCACCACGGCATATCACCCCGCCTCGAACGGTATGATTGAACGATGGCATAGAAGCTTAAAAGCTGCTATTATGTGTCATACTAATGAAGGTTGGTCACGAGTACTTTCGACCGTACTATTAGGTCTGCGTACTCATGTCCGCCTTGACACCGGCGCATCGCCTGCGGAATTTATTTACGGAACGACGCTGCGCGTCCCCGGAGAATTTGTACTGCCGGACGATTTCACTCCTAGTTCGCAAATTTTTATTGAGGAATTCCGCGAGCATATGCGCAAAGTTAAGCCAATCTCGATAGAGCACAAGCACAAGAAACGCGCATATTTAAAGATTTATATTCGTGCTCCCATGTTTTTCTACGGGTGGGCGGTATCAAGAGAGCCTTAGAGCGTCCCTATACCGGCCCTCACAAGGTTATAAATCGTGTTTCGGATCGAGTTTTCGATATTGAAGTTAATGGTGCACAGCGCAGTGTATCAGTCGAGAATTTGAAACCAGCGTATGGTATATGCGATGACTTGTGTAGTACGATTCCAGAAGCAAGTCAAGCAGGCAATTCATTCAGCAACGAGCGACCAGCTTTGAGAACATATGCGCGCTCGAAAAAGAAAGTTACTTTCGCTATATAATTTTAATAAATCTTCCCTACAACAAAATGTAATTAACTTTAGACAGATACTTTTAAGATACTTTGTATGATATGTTGTATATATTTTACATGGTAAACTTAAGTGCCGGTATTATAAATGACCTATCACTAAGCGATATTCTGTTAACCGAGTAATAAGTATAAGGTTCAGATTCGTTGTCACTCGGGGGGGAGTATGTGGGGGATTCTTATTACCTCACTAGCGCAGCGAGTGTAGAAAGCTTAAGATTTCGTTGGTAACGAGTTGCCTAGTAGCGTAAAAATAATAAAACAAAATTTATAACAATAGATCGATTAAGATATTCATCCTGTACGGTCGTGTTAATTTGTGCTTGTAAAATAAAAATATTATTTACCAGTTACAAGAAAAGTCTCAATTATTATTACTCATATCACATCACACGACAAGCGTGGGCTTGTCTAGAGAATCTGACTTATCTATTGAGTCACTTAATCCCACACATGTTATTATCGTTTCTTCTATTTACAATTAAATTAATCAATTGTATATATTCTACTATCTACAGATAATGTGAAAATGGTACAAAACGTTATGCATAATAAAAGTAATGTATGTAGTAATATGATTGATAATGAATTAGTGGAAAAAGGTATGTTTCAAATATTTTATATTGTTGATTAGAATTATTTTTTTCATTGAATGTTTCTTTATGAGAAACGTCGACTTTATTGGATATTTTTTATTATTTTTACGCTTTAATGTTATTTAGTTCAGTTACATTTGGTTTATACTGTGTTTATACTATGTTTATACTGAAACGTTTCATTATAAAATTTCCTATTCTTTTAATTTTAAATAATATGTATATTTTTCAGTATCTATTGATAAATATAATATGTAAGTATTGGAAAAAATTAAAGAGATACAGAACATTACGAAAACAATAAGATAACAGACAATGGTATTAAGGGTTTCTATAGGCTTAAGGAGTCCATTAAATATTACTGTTAATATCTTATTAAATTAGTTGTTTGATTGTTCGTTGTCATTAAAAGATACTGTTACGTGAACTATTAATTTATAGTGTATAGTTGAATAAAAATTATAATCTTCACTAATATCGTTACTGACATCAGTCACGAGTATTAAAACTCCTGAGTTGTCACTACAGCCATATTGAATTGTGACCTCAGAAGCAAGAAATGACACATTAATGTTTCTTGCATTTGTATATAAAGAGAATTGGATAAAACGGAGTTAAAAGAGGTCGCTTTATAGCACTTGTAAAAATAGCCGAAACTATCACTATCTCCCTGACAGTAAATGGATGAAAATGATTTTCATCAAGTGAAAATGTGCTATGCGTGTGCATTCAATAAAAACTGGCAAATTTATTTTGTGATTTTCACTGATTATTTACTAACTGTCGATGAAGTAAGGATAATTTCGGCCCATTTTTACAAGTGATCTATTTTAACACAATGTATTTATTTTGATTTATTCACATTCTCTTTGTTATATTCTTTGTTTTTATAAATAGCAATAAATAATTAACATATCACTTCTCACTCACGATTCAATATGGCTGTAGCAATTGCTCAGAAGTCTTAAAGGTAATTATCGTAGTTTACAAGATAAAAATATAATAGGCATTAAAAATTATGTGCAAAAAATTTTAATATAAAAATTGACTTGTATGTGTGTGCACGCGTGTGTGTTTGTATTTGTGTGTGTTTGTGTTGTATAGAAATTACAGTTTTAAATTTTAATGGTAACTGTTATATTTAGTGTATTTTATTATGAAATAATACTCAAATTTCTGATATATCATTTTTAAAGAATGAAGAAGTAACGAATCATTACTTCTAAAATAACGTTAATGTGTTAGTTTTTAAAATTAGTAACGAATTATGAATTATTTTTTTTACAAGAAGCAACAGTAACTGTAATGCTTTATTTTTAGCGTTCACAATTAATATGCATTTTTTTTCAGTAACTTTTGATAAATGCATGGATATACAAAATATGGAACAAATAGAAAAAATATTTAACAATATAAATGTAACAGAGGATGAGATAACAAAAGAAGATATATTTTCTCATAATATTGGTACGAATTACTATTATCTAATTAAATTGTAGTTCTTAAATTTATGTTTGTTGCTTATTTTATGATTATATTCACCATTAATATTAATCGAGATTTTGATGAATATTTTTTAGCATTTGATGATAGATATAATACAAAAGAGGGTTTTAATAATACACATGTGATTGTACAGATTAAATCAATAGAAAAAGGAAAGCCACAAATTATAAGTGATATTATTAGTAAGAATTCTTATTTTTGAACTATTGTTATTTGTGTAAAATTGATTCCATTGCAATTTCATTTAATACTGATATATACAATACTTTAATACCGATTTGTCAATTCTCAATTACAAATGATTCAAAAATATTTTTAGTATCTTCCGAGTATAGTAATCAATTATTAACATAGAATATTTCCAATCATAACTTTAATACTTCAAATGTGGTCAAAGAATTGTTAGTAGGTGTGTATAAAGTGATACTATCACAAATAGTTGTTATCATTACTTTCTATCATTAATATCATAAAATAATGTAGGTATGGAAATAGATAATAACGATTATATAGGATTGCTATCTTTTAAAAGTGAAGTTTATAACTTTGGAGTTATTTCCAGTCAATCTACAGAAGTCTGCCATTCTACAGACCTTGTGATAAAGAATATTCAGGACGTGTCAAATTTTAATCTATCTGAATTAAATCTGCAAAGTAAAAGAGGTATATAGTGTATTAGTAATTATGAGTATTAATGATAAAGTTAACTTTTGTTTTAATTTTATTGAACAGATATACATTTATATACTGAACTAGTGTATGTACATACACAATTCTTTATTTACAATTTTTCAGATTTTGATCAGTTACATCTAGTTGATAATGTAAGGTAATGAATCAGTCTTTATTTTGTTAAATTATATTATAGTTTATATTAATTATAATGTATCCTTTATAAAACCATGGTATCCGATTCTAGCACTCATATGCACACGTATATATAGATCAAATGTTTTACCTTTTATTCATATTAAAATAAAATGTGGTAGTAAATTGAACAAAACTCTGATGTTAAGCATCACAGGATTTCATCCTTGTTTAACATTCGAGTCAGTATTAAGAACGTTCTTACAATAATGTTAACATACTTTTAATCTTTATATCTTTATCGTTTATTTGATGTAAAGATTAGAGAGTTTTTGCAATAGCGTGAACTTAGATCGTGAACGTTACATAGTCACGTTATCCTTTTCTTAATTAGTTCGTAAGAAGAATATAATATGACCTTAGTCATCGTTTCTGAATTAACGGTATTGCAAAAATTCTCTAATGGTCTAAAAATGCGTTAACGTCGTTGAAGTGCGTTCTGAGGCTGTGGACAAAGTCTCCCTACAAATGTTTAATGAACCAATTAAAAAAAAAAAGTAGCATTGCATCGATCATGCCCCAATGAACAATAGGCAAATAATATATCATGCGCATCATGCATGTAACGCAATCCTTGTTATCAAAACAAGGACAAATAGTGCACACATCGTAAACATTAAAAAACACAAAATTCTAGTTATTTAGAAACAAACATTAAAGGCTTTTAGAATAAGAAAATTAATTTCTTACTACAGCACGTGTATAATATTCGTTTATACAATATCCGCGTTTATACAGTATTCGTTTATACAATATTAGTTTATACTGTATAAAATACAATTTCTCCGATCTGTTAGTTGCTCAATATGCCAATGAAATAACACAATCGAATGTCAATGGCCGGTATTCATAATTAGATCTTTTGCACCATCGTAAGTCTTAAGATGTCATGAATCAATCAGAGAACCATATTAGCGTCTTAAAACATTACTTAAGACGGTCTTCAATTAAGAACCGATTCCGAATACCGGTCAATAAAGGACAATCTGATGATTATCTTTCAAAATAATATATATAAAGCTCGCCCGAGACGCGTTCAGAAAACAAATCATGAAGAGCTTATTGTCATTAGTACATTCTTCTAGATCTAATAAGATAAAGACTTATTTCCATCGACGTATAAAATAGTCTGAGCGCTGCATTCAGCGGCACGGTGCTTATTGCCTAATTCAGATTGGGCGCAGCAATCAACCAGCAAGGCGATATTTTTTACGTCACTAAATTTTGCCTCGCTGATTGGTTGCTGCTCCGCTACTTGATGCTTGTTGTCTAGAGAGCCTATAATCAGAGTGGTGCCATACGGGTATCATTTGTGATTGGTCCGCCATGTTTTAGCCATTCCCTCCAGTTTAAACGCATTATTTTCTAAATTTTAAGTTCATGCTAAAAAATGCTCAAAAATTGTGACAAATTAAAAAAATGATAATAAATAAATATTGTATATAAAATAATAATATATATAATATTGTATATAAAATAATAAAACTTTTACATATATTATTTATTATAAAATTTAATTTATTTTGTACTAAATGAAAAGAATAAAGAGCTACGAGATTAAACAATCAACACAAAATAACAATCTGTATTAAACAATTAAAAAATGAAATAAAACATGTCATGAAATTAAAAAACGTAAAATATAATTTGACAGTCAGTAAGTGAACAAGAACAAACGTTTCGATCCCTGTTGGATCATTTTCAATGTGATGACAAAATAAAAATGGAAATGTAACGTAGATAAAATATATAGAAATTAAATAAAATTTGCATACGGACGCAATATCAACTATAAAACTCGCTCCAAATTAAGAGAAAACCAAACAAAAGATTGTAGTTGACACCAATGTGTTCCTCCGAATTGTGTGTGTGCAAAAGGACAAACATGTTTCTGTTAACAAGTACAAATTGTAATAATAAATTAACGACAGGAAAAAATAATAAGAAAAGTACAATCGAGTTGCAAATAATAAAAAGAAAGGTACAAAACAAGTCGCAATTAATAAAATTAAAATTAAAAGAAAGAGGCAAAAATTATTTTTGATATTATAAGACATGTACATAAGAATTATTAATGTCGATAGAGAAAGAGTAAAATACTGTCATTCATTGTATATGTATAATGAGTTTAGTACAGATAAATTTAGAATAAATACCTTAGTATGTGTGTCAAAATGGTGTGTTATCGATTAGTCAATGCCATGGGAATCAAATTGATCATCTCTCTAGGAAGCTAAAACATAAAACAAAGTATGACATATAAAGACAGGAAGGTTGAAATGGAAAACTAAAAAGGAAGGGGAACATAAGAAGGAGAAAATAAAGTAGAGGGGAGAGAAAGTAGAGAGAAAAGAGATGGATAAGGAAGGAAAACAGTTAAGAAAAAGAAAAAGATTGGATGATCTGTGAGTAGGTTTCAGGTAAAGATTCGGTA
>JAANIC010006598.1:4310-15851 GCA_017607545.1 Acromyrmex charruanus
ATATCCAGATCATTGCTACCCAAGTATCAAAATAATGTTATTTGTCGTCATTTCAATGTCAAAATGACGACATATAATATATATGGATTGATTTACACTATCAATATCGAAAATCTATTGTATGCATAATATCTACTATACATTTTCAATATTAGTGTATGTCAAGATATGTTCCTAATAGTTTTACTAATTGAATAATGCAAAGTATATGCTTTCGTACGTGGCATTATGTAAATGCGTTAAACATATGTATAAGCTGTATTGACTTAATAGTTTCCTATTTTTTTAAAGATAAATATAACCTTAATATTTTCATATCAAAGACCTTATTCAAAAATGTTTAAATGTCAGATACAAAAACTAAGGAAATGTATGTAACATATACTATATGTATACTACAGTATATCAAAATATTCGTAACGTATACTACAATAATTTCATATGACTTTTTTCGAAAATATAACTCCAATTTAAGATGGTGATTTTCAAGTTTAGCCATCTCATCTCCGACGTTGATAAAATTAGACTCATGAAGAAGTTCTAAAGAAGAAAATTTGTCTTTTTACAGCAGAGAATCTGCTGTCCTGTGTAATTAAAGCAGAAAATATTTATTGTAGTCTTGCTTACATGTTCTCATGTCCCTCTATGCCATCGATATAACAAGATTTCCTAACTTGAATAGTCGTCAACTTTAACAATTAATACTTCGATCTATAGGGCGGAGTAACTTTTTTTTGCCAGATTCATTCATTTCGTGCAAAAACGCATCAAATGAGCCTAATTTTATCAATATCAAAGGTGAAGAGACTATACTCAACAATTACAGACTTTTGTGTATACATTTTTTAAAATAATGCACAAATATTTATATTTTTTAATATCTCTCTCTTTCTTGGAATTTCCTTCCTTTGCCTCTCAGCAGAATCGCTTGGCTTATTTAGACATGAACTTTTTTGTTATTATTTGCAGCAATGCAATTTTATCATTTATTTCATTTTTCTTTTCTTGTGTCTTTGTTTTATTTTTCTTTCTTGTATAAATTACTCTTTGTTTGCTTTATTTTAATTTACTATTGCTTGTAAATAAGAATGTAAATAAACGTTTTGTCTATCTCCCTCTCTCTTCTACAAATTGTATCATATATGTAACAGCCTTAGGATATAAAATACTGTACAGCGATTTCTAAAGTTATAAGTAATATTGAAACAGTCATAATCTCTGCACTGTTACATCTATGATCAAAGTAACAGAAGCACCATGTAACCTCGTCATAATAATCACGATGAATATCCAACTGATGAATACTGTTATTGATGTAATGGCCTAATCGTACATCTTTAGCAGCAGGTCTGCAGCCTTCGTAATGATCCGCAGGAATATCCGTTCTAAAGCTACGTACGGAGCTCAGGCATTCACGGGTAATAATTGTTTCCGCTGAGAAAAAAATTGTACGATTATGCTTTTTTCATTTAGTGACACAAGTCGACACAAATGTCATTCTATTTCTTGACATTCAGAGAGTAATGAAGATAGAAAGACACTTGTGTTAACTTGTCATGGATTAAATGCTATATACATATCCCCTGTAGCAAAGGGTCACATTCACGTCACAACATCTATCAGGAAGAACATATGTCACTGCGAGATTGTCGTAACAAAATAACACAGATTTAGATATTCACAGGTCACCATGACGTAACTATGATTGTTGTGATGTAACTGTGATGTTTTTTACTGTTGGGGGAGGAGTATATGCACATGTATGTTTCCTTTCATGTCATCTAAAAATCAAATAAAAATTTAATATGTCGTCTTGTAAATGTAACATGAATGATTACCTCCTTTCCGTTCAATTATCTTTATACACTTGTCATCGTATTCTGGGCAAGTTTCTCCCCAATACCATAACCAATTTAAAGGTGTTCCACATCCAGGATGATTACTGTTACACCTGTAGCAGTACAAGCTATCGCCTGCAATTAAAATGTTATTTCAAAGTAACATGAGAATAATAATCAGATATGATTCACTGCCACGCCCTTTGTAATGAACAATATACTGTACCCTGATTTGTCAAAACTATCAAGAGAAAAACTGTAAAAAATATTTGTTTCATCTTGTTATACTTAAATAACCGTTATAATAAAACATTTATTTCACGCTTTGTGATTTTATACGATCTCGTTTATAAACACAAGAAAAGGTAGATAAGCGTATGTGTGTACAGAGAGAAACCTGAGAGAGAGGACATGACGGCCCAAAACCTGTAACCGCAAAATGCTGCCGCGCACTACTGCCCTCTGACAAAGTGAATGTAAACTATATAGGAACGTCCACTTTTCTTATGGTTCCTGCACACTGGACGCGGAAACGCTTGCCGCGCGGCAAAATGAGACGCTGTAAGAACTGCCGCAGACAAAATTTCTGTAACAGTAACCTTAAGATGTAAACTTAAACCGATGAGTCAATCAGAACTACTGCTTTAGATTTACGTACTCTAACGGAAATAGAAATAGCAGCAAACTTATTCATAAGGCGAGTTTCAACCAATTAAAATTCGCCTTATTGCAAGGTTAGTAGATAAGTTTACTATTATTTACATTTCCGTTAAATTACATAGATCTAAAACAATATCCTGATTGGCTCATCGGCTTAAGTTTACATCTTAGGCTGGGTTTTCACTTGACGCTACGACGCTCATTTTCGGTGTCAAAACATCACGTTATCAAAATTGACGCTTGATATTTGTCAATTTTGATCACGTGATCGGTTTTGATGTCGAAAATGAACGTCGTAGTGTTCAGTAAAAACCCAGACTTACGGTCACCGTTGCGGAATTTTGTGCGCGACAGCCCTAACCAATGAACACAATAGGAACTGTAAGCTTATTAGCTATCGCATCATATTTTGCCGACAAGCGTTTCCGCATCCAGTGTGCAGAAGTCATTAAGATACATCTTTTCAAGGCCACTTTTCAAGGCTAGAGATGATAAATCGATATTTGGTTCATATAATCATGCTACATGCAGCGATGTAGCACGATTATATGAACCAAATATCGATTTATCATCTCCAGCCTTGAACGTTGCTATGTAGTTTACATCCACTTTGTGGAGAGAGCAGTAGTGCGCGGTAGCATGTGGGGATATGAGACTCAATTGACGAGTCTGCCTTTCAAGACAAGCCCACGCTTGTCGTACGACATGATGGAAGGTGTAAAAATCGACCACTTGGAATTAGTAACGATAAATTTATTACAGAAGCATGTATCTATATAACCGTACAGGACGAGTGCCATGCTCTAATCTCTCTTCTTTTTTATAACGCTGCTTGTAGGCAACTCGCAATCTACAAAATCTCTAAGCTTCCTCCGCTCGCTGCGCTAGTGAGGCATTGAGAACGTAGTTCCCTACAAGCATGTGGCTACGTTGTGGTTGCTGTGTCCAATTCGTCGCTAGCGCCGAGCGTGTCTGGGCGCCGGTGACGGCTAATAGCGAAGGAAGATTGACGAGAAATCACTAAATTTGCAAAGAAATGTTACTCATTGCTTCTGACTCACAAGCCATAAGGCGGTTTAATATAAACTCAAATGAATATTTGGAACGTATAGATCGAAAGGAAGATAGAGACGTAATTGCATACGTTACGACAGTTTGGATGTCGCATTACTAGGTTAGAATACGAGAAACTAAAAAAATCTACTAATAAATTTAGCATTTATCTGACGGCGCGAGTAATTATCTAACGACATGAGTAGCAGTAACCGATGCTGATCTCGTAATAAACATAAAGATGATTAATCTTACCAATGAACATAAAGATGATTAATCTTACCCATTTTACTAACGTATCTATCGCTGAGGCTTACAAAAGGTACGGTCAACGCGATGCTGCAAATGTTTTGAAGCTGAACGTTTTTTAATTGATCAGTTTGTAAAATTCTTTCTTCTAATTGGTCGATTAAATGCTTCAAAGCATTTGTAGCGAGACTTTGACAGCCAAAAGGTCCGCTCACAGAATACCATGACATCAGAGAGAGAGAGAGAAAGAGAGAGAGAGAGAGAAACCGAAAGAAAAACTGACTCGATCGCCGCAACTAACGCTTACAACGCCACAAGCATTTTGCAGTTACAGATTTTGGGCCGTCATGTCCTCTCTCAGGTTTCTCTCTAGTTGTTGCTTCCACTGCTTGACGCTTGCATGTAAGTGCACCTTTAGCTATTCTTTCATGACTGCGCATATGCAATACCGTCTACTACACATGCGCAATTATAGCTGTGTACAGGTTAGAAAAGGATAAAGATACCACATATGCAGTTGTAAAAATGGAGTCAGTGTTTTTCGATGTTTATTTCCTATTCTACAATTAATATATACTTTTGTCATGATTTCAACGTTTTCTTTGGAGCTTTATTTGACGTCTCGCCGATTTTCCGTTTTTCTGAATCTTTTGTTCATTTTTTTTCCAAGTATGTTTATTCTTTCGCGATAAGTTACATTTTTTTCATTAATCTCTTTGTCCGAATTGCCAAAAATTATCTTATTCAAATTGATACCAATATTGATACACAATATATATACACGTTAAGTGAAATTGCTCAATTATATTAGAAAACGAGAATTAGTGAAATTCATGCAAGGTTAGAAATGGAGATTAAAAGGCGGAAATATATTATACTCTATACGATAATATAATAAATTTATAGTACAAGAATTCTTTATCAAAAATTAAGATCAAACTGAAATTACGAATTGCAGCTAGTTATATGAGAGTAAGAGAAAAAAAAAGTAATTCGAATATGTCAACTCAGTGAAGAGAAAAAAATTTTTTTATTTCGCAACCCCCATTAAATGGGATGTATAGAATAGAATTTATTTCACTTTCATATACAATTTAGCCAAGAAAGGGATTTACAATTTCTATCTATTCTTGACGCATACGTTCATCTATATTTCATCCTTTGGGTTTTACATGCACTAATATCTAATATTTATTATCTCTTATCTGTCATTGTTTTTGTTTTACACTTATCTTACTTCTCGCATATCTGATTTTATATCATTTAATTACATACTTTTGTCTGCTACTTTTGTCTTCTTTATCCTATCCTACATCTAATTATTTATCTAATCGTCTTAAATGGATTATATATATTTAAGATGATAAATTCTTCATTTGCAGTGAGTCGCTGTATAATACCACAGGCAAATCAGGAAGATTTACTTCGCTCGTTCAAGAGCTATTCCGACGTGACAATGTTTCACTTTACAGTACCGAAAGAGGTTCCTCGAGCTACATGGCAATTCGCTGCTTTTATGGATGATCCTACATGCCATACACGAAAAGTTTACATGTAATATTTTTCCTTTTATCTTAAATAAACTTATATACATTAAATTTATATACAAGATGTCCTACACCTAACATAATCATCCCTTGCATGTCTTTGCAAAATAAGATTGAATCAAAAATATGTTCAGACACAAATTGTATAGTTTATAACAGAGCACAAAGTCAGTTTTTAATTCCTTTTCCTAATCGTATGAAGATATAGCCATTTTTTTTAAGTGTAACTATACGTAATATTCCTCTAATTTATTTTTATGTAATATTCCTCTATAATTATTATGCGTGTTAAAATGTTAAGGTAGAGATGAGAGCAAAGAAGCAATAGTTAACGATACATTTATATGCTTTATTCTGACACATTTTAACATGTAAAATATTAAATATCTCGTAAACTATTAAGTCTTTGTTAATCTTATCTTAATACTTTTTATGCACAGAATAAATTAATCAATTGTTAAAAAGTTAATAGTTGACGAGATATTTTACATTTCATATCAAACTACCAGAGAATAAAGTATAAAATATCTCATAAACTATATGGAATTTGTAATATTTTTTACCTTAATACTTTTATATGCAGACTTATTAGAATTATACNACATGTCGTTTTTCCGACGCGGGATTCATGTACTGCCAGAAAGATGGTCAAAAGTAGTAGAAAGTGATGGGAAGTACTTTCATTAATGTATTTTTTAATGCTCATGTGAAATAAATAACATTCTTTCATTAAAAAAACGCTACGGAATTAATTCCAACACCTAATACTATGTAAAAAAATCATACAATTCCAATTTATTAAATGGTCATAACCTTCATGTAACCATGATAAATAAATTTTTTTTAATTGCTTCTACTATAACTTGTGTCCCTTTTATACTATATTTTTCATTTGACTTGTAAAGCTAAAAGGAGAGGTCACATTAGATGGGATATCCATTGTAAAAATTATTTACTCAAGTGTTTTTAGAATAGAACACAATTCTACAATATGTAATGACTAATTAACCGAATTTTTCTAATAAAAAAAATTATAAGAACAGTTGGATGGATAATTGTAAGTTATTAATTAATTAATTTAAGCCATCTGTATTACCGACTAAATTGTAATTTTTGTATAACAATTACTTTTTTTCTCTTTTACAGATTCGAAAATTCTTTTCCAGGATTAAAATATATGTATTAATATGTGTCTGTAAGATGAAGTGCCGAGAACAACAAAAAATTTCGAAATTGGAATCTTAAGAAAATTTTTTTTCGTTCTCAGCATAAACTTCACCTCATAGATACGTATTAATGCTGGATATTTTAATGCTAGATACTTTAATCCTGAAAAAAGATTTGCAAATCTGTAAAAGAGGAAAAAAGTAATTGTGATATAAAATCAACAAAAATTATGATATAGTCGGTAATACAGACGGTAATTTTTTTACTTTTTTTACTTTAGATACCTAAAGTTTGGTAGTTATCCAGTAATCACTACAAATAATGAAATATCTGTACCAACAAAGTCAACCAAATATGATTACGATATCGTAGTCACTACTACTACAACTTATCAGCCGAAAAATGTAACTGTTGTTCCAGTATATGAGCCGCAACCTGGAGATTGGTTCGTAGCAGCTTATATGTCTTATTGGGATGAGAAAGTTCAACAGCAGGTATACCAATCAGCTATTTTAGTTATATGAATAATTATTACCACTTCGTTATTATAAATATTTTAATTCACGAGAGAAAAACATATACAATCTACTTTATTCCTCTTAAAACTTTTTTTAGGGCTTAGGACACAAATGCCAATATAGCATAGGTGCAATAGCTCTATGGTCGCAAATAGATAATATTATAAATATTCCTATTAATTATCAAGCGAGATTGCGAACAAGCGCAACGACAACATACTACAAGTAATATTAAAATTATTATTTCATTTATTATTACACAAGGTGCATTTAATATTTATAAAATTTTTTCTCAGTAGACCGAGAAAAAATATATATTTATGTGCATTATATTGTTACACACACGCGCGCGCGCGCGTGTGTGTAATATGTATGTATATATACACATATATATATATTTGAATTACATTTTTCAATTTACAAGTGCAAAATTTAAAAATGTTATGCAGATCTAACTTAAAGAAAACGAATAGGTAAAAGTTATACAAAGGATATAACGTTTTCCATAAAGGAACACAATGAATCGCATTATATTCTTGTTTTTGTCAACATTAAACAAGAATAAAATGATTCTTTGTGTTATGCTGTATTATACTGTGTCATCTGTGTCTCTAACTGGGAAAACGCTCTGAATGTGCTGCACTATTTTCTATATCATTTTTCGTTAATTACATTACACAAGATGCAAAATATTCACATCCGTTATAATTTTTATTCAGGATATATGTTCCGTCAGGATTATTGAGCTTCCGTCTATCAGTTTGGAACTGCAACTTTACGTTGCATAATTTTCGTGATATTAATAAACCTTGTATCGAGGCTATGTACCTGAAAGGACGTGTTTTGCCAACATCCAATTATTTTCATTCCACGGAATCTAAAATTCTTAGCACAAACGCTAGTTACTCTTTCATAGAATCTTCTCCTTATGAAGATAGTTATTATTATTTATTAATTGTTTCGAGTAGCATTATAGAATTCAACATCAAGATTGATACAACAGGTAATTTAACTTTGATGTATTTTATTCTCTTGCTGTATGTATGCGTATTTATGGGCGTAAGTATGTGTATATATATATATATATATATATATATATATTCACGCCCGCATAACACAGTTCTCCGAAGGATGCTTTAGACTTCCTCTGCAGAACTGAGGTGTGCGCGCGCGCGTGTGTGTGTATACATTCATATATTTGCGTACGTATTTGTGTACATATTGGCATAACTAGAAAATTAAACGAATACAATAGACTCGACATATTGTACAAATATACCTTTTATTGGAATATCTTTTCGCAAATTCCATAGATGAGCGAATTTTCGATAATTTGTATATTGTCGAGAGTAAACAAATTGCAACAATATATCGAATTCAAATGTGGTTGTAACATCAAGTAATCATGATTGTTTTTATGTGTAAACAAAAATGTTAATTATACATACGCGCGCGTACGTGTAAAAAGAATGTACAAATGTAATAAAATAAATATATAAATAATTATTTTAGAGTGTCCAATCGGATTAACAGAAAAATCGTTTACTAGAGAATACACGGACATACTTCCTTTAAGTTTTAATTCTATAACGAAAACGAATACTTACAAAGAGTTAATAAAACATAGATGGTATAATGAAGAAATCAATGGTAGCAAATTTTACAATAAAGATGAATTTTATCAAAAAAATGAAAAGCGAGATACTGATAATCAGTGTATACCAAGACATCGATTAGTTCGTGTTAAACATGCGGAAACATTTTCAACCATTTATCTTCTGCAGGTGATATCTATCGTATTAAGATGAGCTGTGCTTTTTTTTGTTTTTACGTTACATGGAATAAAGATTGGAACATGATATATATATTTTTAATTGTTTATACGATAGCGACTAATTGATATTAACACTGTATTCCATCACCGAAATTTTTAGGGAAAAGAGTGGTTAAACTCAAGACTAGTATTAACTGATTCAGTCCCGATGATGACGCAATTTGATATTTTACCATTGATAGATATCGGTGGCACACTTGATATCAATGTACATCTGGAAGTAAAGAAGGTAAAAATTTTAAGATGTTAAATTTTTTAAGTACTTGATTAAGGTAGCTTTCTTCAACTTTTATCTTTTTATATACATTATAAAGATAAAGAAAGGAACATTTCAGTTAGGTTTGCGCGTCTCAAGACCGAAAACTATTTTACTTACGGTCCTTAAAAATTTTTAGTTGAAAAAAACATTAATTTTTTTTCCCCTCTTCAAGAGTTTTTTACTCTTAGCATACGACTGCGCGTATAGATGTCTCACATATAAAGCCCTAGATACACAATACTAGGCAATAGCGATAGGAATAGTATAGAAACAAGCGATGTATAATAATTCCTCCATTTTAAAAACTCAATAGAATCAGATATTTCTAATATTATAAATAGTTTCTGCGATTTTTCTCTCAATTTTCAATATTTTCATTCTTATTCTAATGGCACAGAATGAATATTTTACGCGCGCAAAAAATCGCAATTTTAGTGTAAAACAAGTGAAACCGTACGCATCATGGTCAACTCAACTAGCAAAAGTGCGTGCAAATGAAAGAGCAATAAATAAAATTTATTGTGTAGACAAAATAAATATAAAGGAAATAAACATAAATAAACAAAATGAATTTAGAATATAGGATTGTATTGATAAATATCAGCGATGCGATAAGGAGTTATTAAATTATTTGGGTACTTTAGTGTAAAAGATATTCATTAGTCAAGAATGATTAATAAGTATCATGCATTCTATGTAGGAAGGAAATAAAGGAAGGAGAGGCTGTTTAATAATAGCAGGTTATGTTTCAGAATAGAAGAGCTAAACTTAAAGTGGTTCGATATTTGGAATCGAACATTGGGTATATATACTTGTGTAATCCTTTTAGCTGTCATCAACGCAATCGGTTTTGGTAACAATGTGCATGCAACGAGATCGTATACCTACATTAGAAGACCGTCATTCTTGTCAAAATGGAACTTTGGCAATAAACTTGTCGTCATTAAGCAAACGTAACGCAAGTTTATCGATAGCGTATCCACAACCTGGCACATGGTACATTATTATCCTTGCGACATGTTATAATTATGGGTAAGTGAGAAGATTCTTCATCTGAAAAGATTTAGTATAATAGCTGCAAGGATGCTTAAAAGATATGTAGGCTTATCGAATAATTGTGTACAGGAGCTTTTGATACAAGATTTACCAAAGAAGTCGTGAATAAGAAGTAGTTTGACTTAATACAATGTAATATTTTGTGTCTGTTTACAGTAAACCTATGCGCTGTCAAATCGCAGAAATGTCAATACTATTGAACATACGTACCAAAAAGTGTATGTTTTCTGACCAAAGTCCTTGTGGTAATCACGGCATTTGTCAAGAAATTCAAAAGAACATTCTTCACTATGCAACATGCAATTGTTTCAAAGGTAATGTTATTTTGATGATATAATTTTTTTATGCACCTCTTGTACAGTTTTTAATTTTGTTATTGAATTACAATTAAATAATAAAACATACTAATTAATCATTCAGTAATCAATAATTTCACGTTTGAATTTCATCCAAGGTAACTTTACTGACAATATATTTTTAATTTTTGACACATCATTGTTGAATTCCTGTGTATCGGGAGTGTCTTAAATTTTCATCAGTTTCATATATGTAACAAATTTTGAATAATTTTGACATTATATTGTATTTTTTATCATAGTGCAATTATTTACTCTCGCACGCACGCACGCACGCACGCACACACGCACGCACGCACGCACGCACGCACGCACGCACGCACGCACGCACGCACGCACGCACGCACACTTGTCCGTAGTTATATACTTCATTGTTTGAATTACAATGAGATTTAAATGAATCGAATATTTTAATCATAATGCTAACAGATTATTCAATTCGCACAATTTTATAATAATTTATTCCATACAAAGTATACGCACATGCACACATACGAACAAAGCATCCCTCCATTTTGTGAAAGCAATATTTATTATTTATTTATTTATTTCAATCCTTGGCTTCCAGTTTACATTCCATACAAAACATATATATATATACATTATAATCTATTCCTATATTAAATAAACTTTAATAACTTCAAACAAATATAAAACTATCTATTTTGTGAACTCACTATCTTGTCCTACATTCTAGTCTAACCCATTATCATAAATTAACATAATTTATAAATATCCGCCAAGCGTAATGGCTTGATACTCTTGCACCGATTGACTAGGGCTGCGTTCCGTTTTACGTATGATGCGCATGCTGCATTATTTATCCTTATTCATCGAATGTTAAACAGAGATAAATGATGGATCATGTGCACCATGCGTAAAACGGAACGCAGCCTAGCTGTGTATCAAAAATATTTCTATTGTATTAACCACGTTGACCGAATTCTTCTCATCGTTAACGAAGGACCTTTTACTGAAGTAAGCGACGGCTAAAACCTGTTGGA
>JAANIC010006598.1:15919-31911 GCA_017607545.1 Acromyrmex charruanus
CGTGCGTGCGTGCGTGCGTGCGTGCGTGCGTGCGTGCGTGCGTGCGTGTGTGTGTGTGTGTGTGTGTGTGTGTATCGAAAATACTTGTACTGAATTGACAGCATTGATCAAATTTGCCTCATCGTAAACTGTGATACATGTAATTATTGTCATAAAAAGTCCAACTATTATACATAATACTATTATACGAGTACATTCTTCTTCTTCTTTGTTTCCCTTCTCTCTTTCGCCTCCTTCCTTGCCTTGTCCTCTTCATTGTTTCCAGACTTCTGCCTTCTTCCCCTATAAACTCTTCCATCCGCAGTTCATTCTTTGTCGCTTTACACTCCTTTAATATATGGAGTGTGGAAAGCAATATTTAATACAGTTTCTTAAAAAGAGAACAAATTCATATTTGTGTTAAATATAAAGTATACTATGGCTATACAGATAAAAACATTATGAAAGTGAAAAGCATAAAAATGTTATTAATGTAATATGTTTGCAATTGCAATTTAATATAATAATAAAAGAAAAATGATAAATGTTTCCCTTTACATAGTCATGATCTCCAATTGACCCCTCCTTCAGGATCAAAAGGTCAGTTGAAGGTTACTTGGGAAGGTCACCGATTGTAAAGGTAAACATTTATCAAAAAAAATTTACTTCAATGACCAATATAATTAAGTGTCACTTCCGAGATGAGAGCTAGGCCGTGGTTTTATTTTATTTTTAATTTTATGCAACGTAAAGTGCACGATTCGAAATTGACTTATACAAAAATTGTGTGAATAAGCTACAAGTTTCTATTAATATTTCAATCATCACCTAGGTTACACAGGATGGGATTGTACAGATATTTCAAATACCGTTCCTGTTATTTCTCTTATGAGCACCATATTGCTCATCACGAGCAATGTTTTTTTCGTACCAGCTGTATACGTAGCCGTAAAACGAAAACTGTACGCCGAAGGATTGGTATATTTGATTACGATGCTATTCTCGTCTCTGTATCACGCTTGTGATGAAAATGGTCGATTTTGCATTACGAAGTATGAGGTATATGTTTTCGAATCTTTCTTTATTTTCAGACATCCTATTTGTAAGAGTAACTGTATTCTAGTCTAGAAAAATAAAATTCTAATATGGTATTAAATTTCATTAAAAATGAGAGAAAGCAATTAGTTCAATTATCTTTAATGAATAATAATAAAAAGAAGTTTACACCTATCTTTCATGATATTTACACACATATTTTACAATCGAAAAAATGGAATTATTAAAATTTACATCTTCATATTTTCAGTATATCATATTTATGAGGTAATGTACTTATTTGATACAGATCTTACAATACATGGATTTTTTTTCGAGTATTTTGGCATTTTGGATAACATTGATAGCAATGGCAAAATTATCAAACACTATTGTACCATTATGCCATATGACAGGAGTGTTCGTCATCACTTTTGGAGTGCAGATAAACAGGATGTGTTTAATCAGTATATTGATACCGCTGTCATTGGGTATCATTATACCGGTAATCTAGAATGACTTTCTTTAATCTCTGATTAATCGAATATAATTCTACACTAAAGAAAAATTGTTAATGAATAAATAAATAAGGATAAATAATTTTAAATATAAGTAGAGACAATTTTCTGTAATGAAATGTAGAGAACATGATCGAAATTCATGTAGAAATAATTAAATTGCTGCATCAAGGATTGATAAGAAAATGACAAATTCTGTTATAGGTTTTCAGACATACTTATCGTACTTTTCAATCCAGAAAATGCAAGAAGCCAAGCCGAAAGATATTACTAGGGTTGCTCTTTGCTATTACAGGCTTATTACTCTATTCTTTCATTGAAACGGAGAAAAATTATCAAGTACGTATGTTTATAATGTGTGTGTGCAATTTTTATGCGCACACACATGTATATATTAGGTGTAGTAAAAATAATGGATTTCTTTTTACTACACCTAATATTTTATAAATTTTGCTGCTTCAAAGAATTACATATCATAAATAAACATTTTTTTTTGTGAACATTTTGAAGAAATGTTAAAAAAAAGCTCTATAATCTCCATACCATTGTCAACTAAATCTCGCATTATATCGAATTTGAAGAAAAATAAAAATTTTTAAACTTTTAATTTCATAAGTGGTAAAAGATTTTTATTGTAGAATTTAAATTTTCTTTTATGAGTGTTGTGACTAAAACGGATTTTGTTAAATCATGAACATATTGTTTTCTTTTAAGAGCTTTATTATCTCTTGTTCATTTATTTTGTTGCAGTATGTACACAGTGTTTGGCACATTATTATGGCAATATCGTTAATATTCTTGTTACCACCAGCAAAATTAAAGCAAAAAACTACATCATCGATAAATGCTTCATTTGATGATAGTGAATCGTGGAGTTGCAAAGAATTTTACGGGATTCCTACATTTATAATAATCGATCAGGAAAATGAAACAATCGCATTAAATTGAATATATTTATTATAAAAATCAGTTTCCAAGTTTTCTTTTTCTTCTCTTTCCTCCCTCCCTTCCACTCCTCCCCTTCTTCCGTCTCTCTCTTTATTTTTAATAATAATTATTATATATATATATATATATATATATATATATATGTATACATATACATATATACATTGTATACATATATATGTTATTTATATAATTTTGTGTGTGTGTGTGTGTGTGTGTGTTTTATAGAAATATAAAAGTACATTACGTACCCCCCCTATATATCTACACACACATGAAATGTCTATTTTAAATAAACACTTTTCCAATATGTACCAATTATTAGTACATTTCTATTACCTAATATTTTTATTCGGCTATTGTAATTACGTATTGAATTAACAAAATTTCGTTATATAGAGGTGCCAAGGGATTTACGGATTAGTTATCGCCGTGTCGTGATCCGTTACTAATATTTTATGAACCTTGCTGTTCAAAGAGTCTATTTTTTGTAGCTAAACTAGTATATGAGAGTTGTTTGAAAAGTTTTGAGTCTCATGTAAGTTCATATGTATTAAAAGAAGATGAAAGGTCATGTAAAAAAATTACTTAAATGTAAATATTATATATGAATAGATATATGCTAATGTCAACTGCGGTTGCTCTCAACTTATTTCACACGACAATTAAGTTTATTGAACTTGAGAGCCTGAAATGTTAAATTAAAATTTGTAATTGTATTATTTTATATTAAAATTAACAGCCTTCAAAATTTAACTTGGTTAAGATACATAAGTTAATTCATAATTAAATTAATTACATTAGAAGTTTTAAGTTAAAATTAATCAACTTTTTAACTTGGCACTGCCCAACCTTAATTCTTATAGATATCAAGATATAATTTTTATCTCCATCGCAATAGTAATATTAATAAGTCAAGAAAAAACTACCTAATCTTAATATGCGGCTATTACTTAACACTTGACTAAATTGACTATAAATCAGAATATTAAAGAAAGTTACAAATAAATTTAATGGAAAGTTATCACGTGTTACCGTACGTGACTCAAGAATTCAAATTCACGTCATGATCCATCCATATAGGTATGATATTTGTTGTCTTCCTTTAAGTCGAAATAATATAAGTATACAGCTTGTAAGTGCCTATATAACATAAAGCAACTTTTTATTGTATGTCAGACACGCAGACCAAGATCAGACTTGATTTTCAATACGTAATTCGACCAATTTAACTTGCTACTTCCTGTGTCTTATCGTCTGGCCGCCTCCTCTGGGCCCGCGTCTGGTCCGATGTGGTCCCCCTTGTGTTCTCTTCCCTTCTTGCAGGCTTTTACATCTCTACACTTTATAATCTACTTACATAACATTCACTATCTCATTTCCTTTTTCGTTGACGGCCACTCGGTTAGGTTAAATAGGATCCCAGCAAACGAGAATGGATTAAAATGGATTGAAATTTTTTTCTATCCGAATGCGTATTTTAAATAGCGAATATTTTTTTTGGATTTAATTGGATTCAATTGGATGCAATTGGATTGAAAAACTGCATTTCTTATTCAAAATTTTGAATTGAACAGTATTCACAATGTGTGTGTTGTGCACAGAAAAAGCTAATATTATCTTTAGTTTGAAAAGCATAGAGATATGCTCCATGTAATTCTTATAAATGAATAAAAATGCATTCAGGATTGAAAAGCATTCATTTTAACATTCGTGGATCAATATTTCTGAAAATCTGAATCCATTTCGATCTATTCTCGTTTGCTGAAATAAGATGGACAAGCGATTCAATAACGTGATTGTGACATGTATATATACGGTTGAGTCTATAATAAAATTTATTTCCCTCTTTATATCTCGCAGTACATTTTTCTCTCAGAATGTAAAACACACCATACTTATATTTTCGATAGATTATTTCACCCAGAAAGGAATTTTTTAGATAAAATTACACTTATCGCTAGAAATAGAAATCTTCTACTTCAAAGTTCTTCTTCAAAGTTAATGGCATTCGCCGAGGATACCATTAAAACGACAGTGATTCCGGCCAGTATAAGTATATCGTAGATAAATCATAAAATTGCAATGCAGTGCACCGGTAAATAGAAGAAAAGAATGATGTAATCAAGATAAAATGGCAAAGCGTCAGTGCCAGCATCGCAACACGGTGGAAAGATTCTAATCTAGCTAGCAATCTAGCAGGAAAGCAGACAACGTATATTAAACGCAGGTTTAAATCATTTAAAAACCTTGACTGTATTCAGCGGATTCAAACAGTTGAATGAGTGCTCGCTGTTATTGGTGTATTCTTTTAGATCATCCAATCAGAATTTTAGATCTGGAAGAATACATCAATAGCAGCGGGCACTCACTCAACTGTTGAGAGATGTTGAGTCCACTGAACGCGGCCCATGATAAAGGATATATCGAGTACAGATAACCAAAATAAAGACGCGCAAAGATTTTTGTGATAAAATCACACATTTGTCCGACAAGTCCTCACAATCTCATCCCTTTTTATAATTCTTATCGTTTCGATTCAATGACCTGATTCGATCATCGCTCTTTAAAGCCTCTAACGAAGGCTGTGTTCCAAAATACACTGCCAGTGTTGAAAATGTATAATACATGTAACATAAATTATAGATTTTCAGCGCTGGCGGTGAATTTTGGAATACAGCCTAATATAATATCACTGAAGAATACATATCATTTTCGCGTGGCGCGGTTCGAGGACTCATCAATTGATCAATACTGAGTCAGCCGTTCATTGCTAACGGTCGCGAATCACGAATTGCGAATGAGGCGACGGTATAGCGCCTAGCGGTAAGCGGTGGCGGTAGCGACGGTAGCGACTGGTAGCGACTAGAGAACCTATAATCAGAGTGGCGCCATACGAGAGATGACGTCATGTTTTAGCGAAATTCTGCGAGAGAGAAAGAGATATACGGTCTCAGTCTATCCAACAGACTGTCAGTTTTAGAGTTAGGTGCAACAGCATTAAATGACATAGATACATAAAGGTACATTGATAAAAATAAAATTATCGAAATTATTTTAGAAATATGGTTGGATGTACAATACCGTTTTGTAACAATTCATTAAAAAAAGGATATGTTATGAAAATAATTCCGAAAGACACAGAACGCCGAATGAATTGGTTAAAGAGTATAAATGGCAAATATAAAAATTGGACACCGTCAAAAAATTCATCTGTATATGAGGCAAAGTAATTTATTCTTTATAAATAATGTATTTAAAATATTAAAATAAAAATGTAACATAAAATATACACAGATTAATTATAATATCTGAAGACACGGTAGTGTCTTGGCACTAAGTATATGTATAGTCATCACATTGGTTACGAATTTAATTCTTTCTCTTTTTGTCGTAATCTTTTCAATTATATATCATTGCATTGTGAGTCTAAATCAAATAATATGATAATTAATATATAATATTTTATGAAATGGTATGTACATACACATATATAATATTTTTCTGAAGTTTTAGATTTCTTTTATATTATTACAGATACATTTTGCTCCTAAAATGTGGGAACAGAGAATGGATAATAAACTAGCGTATTTAATAGCACAAATAATGTGCAATAAATAACGTTTTGTATAAAGTAATATTCAATATTACAAAATGTACAATATTGCAATAGTACAAAATAAATGAAATTTTATAATAAATAATATATGTAAAAGTTTTATTATTTTATATACAATAGTATATATATTATTATTTTACATGCAATATTGATTTATTATCATTTTTTAATTTGTCACAATTTTTGAGCATTTTTTAGCATGAATTCAAAATTTAGAAAATAATGCGTTTAAAAAACTGGAGGGAATGGCTAAAACATGGCGGACCAATCACAAGTGATACCCGTATGGCGTCACTCTGATTGTAGGCTCTCTAGTAGCGACGGGCATCGGGCGTCGACGGTGACCGCCAGTCGCGCCGCATTTACGTTTTAGTAACCGTCAACCATTGCGAAGGAAAGTTCGACCAAACATAAGTGATCGGTGATTCGTGTGCCAGTTCTTTCTCTTTTTCGCTCGCTGCTATCTGTCGCTCTTTCTCTCCTTTCTCCCGATCTCGTTAACAGTGCGTTTGCGAATCGCGCCGAAACTCGAATGTCAATTCGATAATTTTCGGTGAGTTTCGAATTTCCGGTATGTAAAATAAGCGATTTTTTCTGTTTTCTCTTTTTTTTTCGAAAAATCGTAGAAGTCATTTTTTCCCCATCGCCGTACGATAAACGCATCAAGATAACTCGTGATTTTTCCGAGCACGTGCGAAAATGTGTCTCATTACGCGCGTTTAAAAGGGGTGAGGGTCATTTTTATGAGATAATAACAAATCGAAATTTGAATCGACATTCTACCGATTGGATTCCAAAACTGTTGAGTTATTCCTTAATTCGGTGCACCTCATGACGTAGTTCAACGCCTCATACGTGCTCGACGCGAGGAACCAGAGTATCTTGTGTGATATATATTCATATATATATATATATATATATATATATATATATATATATGTACATACATACACACACACACTTGTGTTACAGCTCGCCCTTCGTATTAATTTAATTTCACATTGTCCGTTTGTTGCTTTCGTATATATCCCGAAAGTGAGAGGTGAGAGGTGAGAGGTGAGTGTCCGAACGATGGCGAACTTGAAGGTGCGTGTCGATTCACCAAAGGTGCGCTACTCGGAGGATTTCATCGAGGCCGAGTACGAGTATCGGACGATTAGTGTGACCGAGAAGAACGAGAACGATCGCGATATCTACACGGTGAGAATCTGTTTATCGATCCGTTGCGTTTGTCCAAAGTTGTCTCGAGTGTGTCACTAGTGCTCTGTAATGCTCGCGCCGCCCGGCCCGGCACCCGGCTGGTCGATATCGGGGGTAGTCAAGGCTCAAGCCATGCTCTCTTATCGAATTGTAAGAAACAATTGACGAAACTTTCCCCGCCTTCTCGCTCTAACAGTTTAACAGTCCTTTTATACGTTATATTTACACATGAGTGCGTGCGCGCGCGCACGCCCCCCCCACCCCACACACACACACACACACACACAAAATTGTACATGATACTGCAATCAAATTCCAACGAAAAGAACTCTTTTCAATGATAAATTCCGTTTTGCTTCTACAAAATTTTTATGTAAAATTTAATATCACGAAGATGTACAAAGATAATTTGAAAATTTGTTATAAACAACTACAATTTGCCAAATTCCCTTTCGTGGAAGAGTAAGCTAATAAATATATATTACACCACAAATTGACATTGGAATATATGCAAGTTAAAAGGACATAAAATCTGTTCTTTTTAGTTAAAGTTCTTGCACGATTCATTTTTCTTCCTTTTCTCTCCACATTGGAACCAACCGTGTAAAAAATTCAACTAAAAGGAACTATATACTGCACTCCTGCAGTCCATTTCTACCAAAGCAGATGTAAAATAACTTAAATTTCTCGATTTAAAGTCTTTTTCTAAGTCTTACAAGTAGAGACGGATGAAAAGTAAATTGAACCGAAATTAAAATCTTCTACATTGATAAGAGTAAACATCGCGGTTTTTCACGACGGCCTCACGCGCAGTTGATCGTGTGTCACACTACTTACACAAAATTCAATTCTTCGATTATCCAGTCAAATTTTTTCAAATTACACTTTGCCTTTTGCATTTGTTTTTCGTACACCTTCATTTGCACAACTTTGATTCTTCTTTTTCTCTTTCTGACATATGGATTGGATAATTTTAAAGTTAAAATTTACATATTATAAGTTAATCTTGGAATGTATCGGTCATATAAACAGCATTGTTGAGTGAGATTGTTCTAGACTCTAGAAGGTCGCCATCCATAATAACGTCGATCCTTGGAAGTCGCGCGCGAATACATACAGTACAGCTACATATTATATCTTATCTACTATTCACACATAAACTATTTGCAGGACTAGATCGCTCAAGACTTTATTGTATTATGTGTATACGTACAATTTTAGCGCAATTATTCACTGTATAATTTCGATATTGAAAAGTTTAAAAAATATTGACTTGTTATGCATATATATATATATATATATACACGCATGTATGAATTATATAATATATAATTATGAGGTGCTGATTTTATTTATACATTAATGTAATATGTTTCCACACGTTTACATGTATTACATTAATTGATTCGAAGATTACGTAGATACATATGTGTATTTCCAATTGTACAAGTCTGTGTTTGTGTTTAGATTGGATTCAATTTCAATGACAAATCGCGATTTCTGCAACCATTTTGGTCAATCGTGTTCAATATGTTATCACAATATCAATGTACAATTCTTTCTTCAAATTGTATTTTCTTCATTTTCCGAATATTATCTCAATTGGAGGTCAAATGATAATATTTGCAATAGGTCTGTTTTTTTTTCTAATGTAGAACTTTTTATATTTAAAGTGAAATATATGTAAATGCAATTCTTTCTATACCTTGATGCAAAACTTGTTGTATATTCTTCGAAATTTTTTCAACTGTGATCCCTATTATTATATATATTCTGTATATGTTAGAAGAAATTGATTACTTAAAATTAAATTAAATTAAAAACTGAAATTAATTAAAAATTAAACATTTTTTTATCAAGTAAAGGGTTGCGTAAAACATGTAATTGTAATGATCTTATGGAGATGGATATTCTAATTTTCTCTTGTACTTTTATATACAGAATGACCACCAAATATTTCGTGCGCAGGTAGAGTGGACTAAACTGAGTCGAAAAATCCTTTATCATTTTGCAATTTTTGCAATAGTTAACAAGATGTTAATTATTAAAAATTGCCGAATATTGGTACATTCAATAATTTTTTACTGAACAAAGTATTATCAACTTTACAGAAAAACAGCAAGAAATAAAAATTATTTATTTTCTTCTCATAGAGCTCCAAGAATTTTTGCAGAATTTCTTATCAACTTTTTAGTGTCTACTGCATTTTCTTATTGGCAACTATATTTTTTCAACATAAGAAAATGCGGTACAGTAAAAAATTCTAAAAAAATTCTGAAAACTCGAAACTCTATGAGAATAAACAATTTTTGTCTCTCACTGTTTTTCTATAAAGTTGATATATATTTAATTATAAGTAAAAAATTATTGAGACTTAATATTCGCGGCGATTTTTTGTAATTAATATCTTGTCAATTAATGCGAAAATTGCAAAATGGTAGAGGACTTTTCGACTTTTTATTAGTTTAGTCTGCTCTGCGCACGAAATTTGGCCATCATTCTGGGACCCTGCATATAGATAGTCCACATCTATTTGTGTACTCATACTCATACCGTTACATTATTATGAAAAATGTGTGTGACTATCTTGTATATTTATTTTTATGTGAATGTGTTATACCTTTTTTTTTTTTTTTTTTTTTTTTTTTTTTTTTTTTTTTTTTTTTTTTTTTTTTTTTTTTAAGAATACAAAACAATTTGGAATATTTTTTCAAGGACACGGATTGTTTTTTGCCTTGCAGGTGACACCTATGTCGACAAAATTGCTGATCAGGACCATGATGAAAGTTCCGAAGCTAGGCCTGATGCTGGTAGGCTGGGGTGGTAACAACGGTAGTTCCATGACGGCAGCTTTATTGGCAAACAAGCTTAAATTATCGTGGGAGACGAAAGAAGGTCTGAAAACTGCTAACTGGTATGTCTTCCAGAAATTTATTTATATCTTATCATTATCTTAGTTTGTGTTATTACGTCTATTTCAACTTGGAATTTCGCACATTTTCTATCGTACATTTTCTTCGTGGCATGCGACTTCATTATTTTGTACCATTTCTATTGTGTGCGTTTTTTTCTATTGTGTTCAGGTATGGTTCCCTAACGCAAGCGTCCACGGTGAAATTGGGTAGAAGAATCGAAGGGGAAGATGTTTATGTACCCATCTCTAGCATGCTTCCTATGCTGAATCCCGATGACATCGAGATTGATGGCTGGGATATTTCAGATGTAAATCTTGCGGAAGCCATGACGCGTGCCAAAGTGTTGGATGTAAATCTGCAAGTACAGTTGCGGCCCTATATGACTCATATGCGGCCCAGGAAGAGCATATACTATCCCGATTTTATCGCTTCGAACCAGGTAATTTCGCTAGAATTTAATAGTGTTGAGGCGAAATTTACGATAGATCCTTAACAATGGATTATAAAAGCTAAGCAATCAATAAAAATTTCTGCATAAAACCTTCGGTTTTCTTACATACAACATGAATTTTCGTCTATCTCCTGTATTAGCAATTTTATTGTGTACAATACAATTTTTTAATTAATTGTAAAATGCAAAATCTAACGTATGATTTTTGCTATGAAACAAAATTATCATTTTCAGTTTTCTTACGTATAATGTTTCCTTCGTTTAGATAGCATTAGAACAACTTCGTTTAGACAGCATTAGAACAACTTCATGGAACTTGTTCTTTACTTAAAAATTTATTTTGCAAATTATATTTGCGCTAAATTTGTTACAATCTTTTTAAATTTTTTTTAAAAGATATAATTGTATAAAAAATTTGATTATTGTCAGCGATCAAAATATACTAATGTAACTCGACTGATAAACTGAATTTAGATTTGATATCGATAGAATATATGAAAAGCATATAGAGTCTTGTGAAATAAGGATGTATGTGAGGAGTAAAAGTGACTGCGTGCGTGCGTGCGTGCGTGAGAGAGAAGGCTGATAGACGAAAAGTCATTATATATATAAGAAAACTGAAAATAATCTTAATTTTCACGTATATTGCGTACATATAATTTTTTAAATTTATATTTGTAATTTGCATAAAGAAATTCATTATATTGTTGTGGATTCTTATGGACATATTTTTTTAAAAGAAAATAAATGAAAAATCATTATAGGTGCATATGCAAGAAAATTAAAGGAAAAAATGTGTCAAAATCTGTAGAGATTAAATAATAAAATTTTATAGTGTTATTTAAGATTTAAAAAGCTAAATTATATTGTTAGTTTTTCAAGACGGAAAATCATTATACGGTACCACGTAAGAAAACTGAAGGTGACAACACGTTCAACTGTGAAACAATTAAGAGGTATCAGTAATTTTCAATGTCTTCCATATTTTATAAATATTACTATAAGGAACAAGAAATTACAAAATGATATGTAAAATTTTTACGTTTATTTGAAAAGAGTGTATGTATATGCGAGTGTACATCCAATCAAAAATAAGAATATAAACTTTGTAATTATTCTAAATTAATTAAAGATCGAGTAAAAATGTATCTTTTATAATTATTGATAAATTTCTGTTTGTGTTTTTATTGACATTTTCTGTATTACATATGTTTCTAATAGTAGTAATAATAATAATAATGTTATATGATGCAAATGTTCCTTATCTGTGAAATTTTTCTTTTTTTTTTCTTTTTTATACATTAGTGTACTAAAATCTGTACATATCTTTTCTTTTATATTAATATTACAATACATATTTTTTTCTCCTCCGTACATACAGTATATATTCTTAAGAATCATATTTATTACATTATGTAACATTGTATATTGCGCTTTTTTTCATCAGTTAAATCACAATTCTCTTATTACAATAATAAGTATTTGCAAAATTTTCTTACGAAGGGCAAACGAGCAAATAACATCATCATGGGTACCAAGGCCGAGCAACTCAATTTAATTCGCAATGATATAACGCAGTTTAAGACTGCAAAAAATCTCGATCAAGTTATTGTCTTATGGACCGCAAATACTGAAAGGTTCTCAGAGATCATAACAGGTGTCAATGATACAGCCGACAATCTATTGAAGTCAATCGAGGAAGATCATTCAGAGATCAGTCCCAGCACCATGTTTGCTGTAGCAGCGGCTCTAGAAGGAGTATGACTAAAATTCATATACAATTCTTTTTATTACTAATAAAGAAAATGAAGGATAATTGTCCAGATTATTGTTTAACAATAGCAATAGTCGGTTCAATATAAGGCGATTATTTAAAAAATAGCCAACAGTTATATTTTCTCAAAATTTTAAAGATCACTTAGACAATCAAATTAATTTAAAAACAGGACAAAATTAGATGTAATTTGAAATTAATTTTTCTTTATGATGTAAAAGTATTTCAGAAAATATGTGCGAATATTGTCAAGTATTTGTAATTATTACTAAATATAAATATACACGATAATTAATAATACTTGGTCATAATTGAGGATGTAGAAATATACTTAAATATTTTTCCTTTTACAATTACATATTTCTTTTTCATTCTTATTATATAAATTAATAATAATGATAATAATTAATAATAATTGTATGAATATATGTATTCTTTCTCTCTATTTGTATATGTTAACAATTGAAAATTGCAATGAGCGGAAATGTATGCTATTTCGTACATTAAAAAAATTTTTCCAGTGTACCTATATCAATGGATCGCCACAAAACACTTTTGTGCCGGGTGCTCTTGAGTTAGCCAAGAAACAGAAGTCATTCGTCGGCGGCGACGACTTCAAGTCCGGTCAAACAAAACTCAAGTCCGTTCTTATAGATTTTCTTGTATCGGCTGGTATAAAGCCAGTGTCGATTGTCAGCTATAACCATTTAGGGAACAACGATGGATACAATCTATCTGCACCACAGCAATTTCGCTCAAAAGAGGTATATAATATAAAGAAGAAAATGGAAATATATGATATATTTGATTTTTATACATATGTTTCTCTTTCTCTCTGTCTCTCCCTCCCCTCTCTTCCTCTCTTTTAATTGTAATAGAGATAAAAAGATCGAAAAATTTAAGAGTTATATTTTTAAATACTAATCTAAATATTTATATTCAAAATGTTTCTTGTCAAAATAAGATTATATCTGTCAAAAATTGATTGATCAAATAATTATTATTATATAATAATTATTTGATTAAATAATTGATCAAATAATCTTATTGACAAAGAGAAAATCTTATCATAATATGATTAATAATTTTCGTTTTACTCTTAAAAACCAGTCTTTTTTTGCATTAATTTTTTTAAAATCTTTTTTGTGTTGTAACGATTTTTTATAAAATTAGTTCACTTTTGAAAGATTAATAGGGTATAATTTACTTTACTTATTCGTGATAATAATTTGAAAATATTTTTTTATTCGTATCACTTTCGAAGTAAGGGAGCGAGTATGTATGTATATATATATATATATATATATATATGCATATATATTATATCACATTTTGATTTATAATTAAAAATTAGAGTATATATCGTGTATTAAAATATATGTATTGTACCTTGTATATACATAATCGATCTCACACACAGATCTCCAAGAGTAACGTTGTAAATGATATGGTGGAATCCAATAAGATTCTTTATAAGCCTGGAGAGAAGCCGGATCACTGTGTTGTTATCAAATACGTTCCCTACGTCGGTAAGCTTTTATCTTTTCACTATCTGTAACGTCTTTCGTGTAAGTAAAAAATTTTTCGAAAAGTTATTTAAAATGTTACGTTTGTATGTTTATGTATTAGGTCATTTAAAAAGTATCCGCGATTTTTTATTCAATTTTTGAATGAAAAAACCGCGGATACTTTTTAAATGACCTAATATATGCATGTATCGGTGCTGCACCCACATATGTTTTAAAGTAACGCATTATTTGTAAGAGATAGTTTCAATTATACAGTTTTCTGATGAATGTTTTAAAATTTTTTTAGAAATTCTTACAAAATGTTTTAAATGTTAAAATTCTCAAGTTTCTCAAAAAATGTTATGAACAATTTCTTGAAAAAGTTGACGATTTTATATTTATGATTCTCACAAAATTTCTTGAAAAATCGAGTTTTTGTATTTTTCTCGGATTTTTATAAAAATTTACCTTTATATTTATTTTATATTTCCAGGTGACAGTAAGAGAGCTATGGATGAGTACACTTCTGAAATCATGCTAGGCGGTCACAACACCATTGTAATCCATAATACATGTGAAGATTCGCTTCTTGCGACTCCCATCATTCTCGATCTTGTCATTTTAGCTGAATTATGCTCTCGCATCACCTTTAAGAAAGCGAATATCGATGATGGCGAAGAATTCTCTGGCTTCCATAGTATACTTTCTATTTTATCATACCTCTGCAAAGCCCCACTAGTGCCCCACGGAACTCCGGTGATAAATGCCTTATTTCGACAACGGGCTGCTATCGAAAATATTTTGCGAGCTTGCTTGTCATTGCCACCGGAAGACAACATGTTGCTTGAACACAAAGTCGATTTCAAGATTTAAAGAAAGACGATGCGATTAGGATAGAAGATAGAGAAGCGAAAGAGGAAAGAAATAGAAGAGAGGTAGAGAACAAAGAAAAGGATTAAAGAATGATGATGAAAACTTAGCTTGTTTGTTGTCAAAGGAAGATTGGTAGATTTTTTTTTTCTAATTTTTTCTAATTTCCACTCTCTTTATTATCAAACGTCTGATATATATAACAGTACATGTACTGTTCATTTTAAAAAACTATGAAGAGCGCGGAAATGATTGAATTGAGGACTGATTTTCTAATTTTATTACAAACAATTCAATTTTGATATGAAAATGTTAATTTCGTCGATATCAACTAACATTGTAATGAACATAAATTTTCGATCATATTTTTATATACTCAATTATATTAATCGATTACAAAGGACTTTGGTTTAAGAATTTGATTCAAATATTGTTGTTAAAATTATTATATTACAATATAGTTAAATTCATTATTCAGTATTATTAAATAATATTAAAATGTTAAGGAAATAAAGTTATTTTTGATATCAAATCGTCATTAAAATCGTTAACGATATTATAAAATTTTTTTTTCTAATCAAGTTTCTTTTCTTATTGTTTATAATTTTTCTTATTGTTTATAATACTTGATTCTAAATTCATGATCTATCAATTATTTTTAATCTGTTTATCGATTACATTAATTAATTGCTGTAGATTCAGTTTCGAAAGAAGTATGTATTTTGAATAAATGTAATTATTAATAATTGCGTGCGTGCGTGCGTGCGTGTGTATATGTGTGCGCATGTATATGTGTGTAAAAAAAAATTAAGAATGCAGATAATGGAGGAAATAAGGAATAACGATGTCAATCTGTCGAAAATTGTGTATCCTGATGTATTAGATTTCTGGCTAGGTTGAAATCGTATGTTATTTCTTCTATTGTGTCTGCATTCACACACGAGAATCAAGGATATGTATAATTTAAATAATAGTTTGCAATTTATATATGCATCTAAATAATAATTGATAAATTATGAATTATTACTAAATTTCGACAAACACATTTTCATTAAACTAATAGTGATATCTTTTCATTTAAAATAAATTTGTTTAAAGGAAAAAATTTTTGAAGCCCTTTCCTCATGAATTATGTGCATTAATGAATAGAGATATATATATATATATATATAGAT
>JAANIC010006598.1:39108-58869 GCA_017607545.1 Acromyrmex charruanus
TATATATATATATATATATATATATATATATATATATATATATATACACACACACACACACACACACACACAAGTATACAAGTATCTTTGCTATCCAAGAATTACCGCAACTAAAAATATACATATATGTATATAGGCATACATATGCACATTCATACATACGTAACACTCTTGTCCTTGTGTATATACAAGATGAAGCATTTGTAATACGACAAACTACCATTTGCAAATAGTAATTTGTCATATCTAAGATGCGCCATCCTGTATATAATTAGTAAATTGCCGAAATTAGACCTTGTATCTGAAATTGAACGTAAATTGATTTTAAAGGTCTACGAAAAGCCGCCGTTATCGCCTCCACCGCCACTGCCACTGCCACTGCCACTACTACCACCACTACTACCACCACCACCACAGCAGGAACTTCTACTCGGTTGAGTTTGTTCTGCCTCATCCTCGACCATCACGACATTGCGACGCGTACTATTGGTCCTCGTGAGCGTGGATTTTTGCTCAGCCTCATCCGCACGTTGCATCATGCGTTGTGTCAAGTCTAGAAACATCTCTTCAATATTCTGATTTAACTTGGCTGATGTATGAAAATGCATAGCTCCCACCTGTTTAGCATACCTAAGGAAAGAAGATTCATTGGTGGTCAAATGCTATGTTCACTTGATAATAATATCATGTAAGAGAGGAGATTCATCAAACTTACTCTTCAGCTTCCTCCGTGGCAACGTTCCTATCCTTCTCCAGGTCCACTTTATTACCTGCTATCACTAAACAAATTTCGCTACCTAACATCTTCTTAAGCTCCTTCACCCAGTTTTTTACCTGGCAACAAGCACAAAAAGTTGTTCAATTTCATTATATCATTGATACAAAAGTACTTTGATAAATATTTGTACATAGATAGATATTTGTAATTGTACCTTTTGGAAGGTATCCTCATCCGTAATGTCGTACACGAGAATGGCACCATTGGACATTCTGTAATAAATTGGTCCTAATGCGTGAAACTTTTCTTGCCCGGCGGTGTCCCATATCGCCAAGTTGACTCTTTTCCCGTTAATATTCAATTTCTTATTCAGGAACGACGCCTGAAACATATACGAAGCAAACCCATCGAGATACTTTTCCGCGAGCGCTTAGCGCTCGAAGAGGTTAGGGAAGAGCTAGGTTAAGGAAGAAATTGGCTTCCCCAAATCCCAATCGCAGTATTATATATGCCGGAAATTACTTTTCTAATTCTCTTATTATTAATTAGCATATACTTGCTTTCTCTCTATGCAATTTGCAGAACTCGAATAAGAAAAAAAAACCTGCCGGGAGACTTGTGTACGCCGCGAAACAAATTTCGAGAGGTCCTTTTCAAAAGTAGGTGCATATGTACATATGTAGAAATTCGAATAAGATTAAAAAAAGAAGAAGAGAGGCTGGAAAAGCAAGTTTCACAGAAGGAGGACTCACCTGTAGCGTGGTGATATGCTTGTCATTGAACTTGTCCTCGACATATCGTAGAGCGACCGAGGTCTTGCCGACACATCCCTCGCCGAGCAAAACCACTTTGAAGTTATATCCGGTGCCAACCACCGGACTGGCCATAATAATGTCCCCGGACTTGAGGACGAACCTCGGACCAGACGATAGGTAACTTAAGGTGATTGATCACTGAGCTCTCGGCTCTCCCTGCTCTCCAGTCTCTCCGGTCCAAGCCAAGGAGTGGATGTCGCGGCGGGGAGTAGTCGCGGGTCGCGGGAAGGGGTTAATTCACGCGGCGGCCGCCGAACCAAGCACAGTTCTCGGGGCTCGGGAATGAGGAATGAGGATTCGGAGATGACAGAGATGCGCACTGTCTCTTTTCGCGTACTCGTCTATTCGAACCTAATCACCATCGACGCCGACAGTAATTGACGACAATCGACAATTGAGAAGAGACGAATGATAATATCGTGGTTCGTGAAACTCGCGGCCGCTAGATCCATAGACCACGATCCATAGACGCGCGGCGAGGATCAGCTGTTCAATCTACCCTCGTGCCGCGCAGTGCCGTGCGTTGGTGCATGCCACTACGCCACATTACGCCTAATTACGCCACATTACGCCGTGCAGCGCCACCAAGTACGTACTACGTAGTATGTATGTACGTCACCTCGCATCGGCGCGTTTCTACTTCTTTCGAGCTTTTGAGTCTTCCGAAAGGAAGTACTGGAATCTGTAATAGTTATGTGTGGAATGAGTGCTACTCGTTCACACTCGTACGTATTCCACACATAACAGATTCCAATATTTTCACTTTTCTTTGTTACGCGCACCGCAATCAGCAATCGGCAATCAGCAATCAGCAATGTTTTTGTGCGGTACATATTCGATAACGTAACATTCTCGTTTAACGCAACACACCTGTGTCGGGTGTCCGCGAAATCTCATCTACATACAGACTCTAATTAATTAAACGAATTTGGTTGGACACATTAGTAGTCGTCCAGCGAGCTGACTGATTTATCATTACTGACTGATCATTACTGATTTAATTCGAAAATGAAATAAAAAATATTTTGAATTATAAAACGCTCTCCGTATTCAGTCAAGACTGTACTTTCGTTCTTTGTGCCCAATAATATTTCTTCTGAATTTATACAATTTCCAGTTCAAACTAACTATGCGGCAATTATTTGTTGAAGCTTATTAACAGCCAAGATACATATTTGCAGCAATAATATTAAATTATTTTTTAATTTTATTTGTATGATATTACTAGTCCTGCAGCTTCGATTTAGAACAGTAGTGTTTAAAAACTGACGAATAATAATGGGTGCACAATCAGCTTGAAATTGTATAAATTGTAAAATTATTAGGTACGAAGAATCACTTTGACCAAATGGTACTAATGTAGCATTTTTCAGTTTTCACTAATGTATGCTTAATCCCATCGATTGATTTTCATTTAATTAATAAATTGTACAAAATATGCATTTGTAATATTCCAATAGCGTACAATAAAGTGTATTAAAAATTTGTTTCTACATTTATAATATAATATATTTAAACACACGTATTTTTACGTTTTTACGTTATCTGTATACAATAATTATTTTATGTACACCGACTGAATGCAATTGAATTCACTGCATTTGAGATAATTCAAATTAATAATTAATTTAATAAATATATGTCAAATCTTACTCTTTCGCATTAAAAGATGAATATAAAACATACTTTAGTGTACCTACCTATACAGCACAGAATTTGCAGCAATATCGTTGTAATAACACTGCAATATTGCTTTTATGCTGTAGGGACTAACAAATTAATCTAAATTTATGCTTTCTTTTCCATTGTTTCTTTTCCACATATATAACGTATACATTATACAAAACCATACTTTTACTACAATTTTAATACAAAAATTGATCGGTAGGAGTCATTAGATATTGTTCATCCATTTGGCGAAACTCGAAAGCGCACTGGTTTCGTTCAGGCAGAAAGTTAATCTCGTTATAAAAAACTGCTTGCAGATGCACGATACTCTTAACTTTGGCGATGGCATTAACTTTTGTGAAGAGCTCCTGTGCCTTCGACAGGGATTTTATTCCGCCGAGAATCATCTTTTTTCGAGCTTCAAAAGGTTTCTCTGGCGCTGAAGCTATCAGACATTTGCCATACAACATGAATGCCCTGCCTTGATCGTAACAGCCACCGTGACCCAAGACTGTGGGAATAGCGTTCTTCACCGAGTTCAAAGCCAACACAGGCAGACCCATTAACAACTGGATTAATACATACAAGTGGGGATGTATTTTAGTCAATTGAATTATATACACTCATATATTCTCTCATAAAGAGAACTAAAACTCACTTGTATATTGGCAAGGTACATCTTGACAAGCGCCTTGTAGTATGACAAATGATTCTGTGCAGCCAATTCCAAGGCTGAACAAAGACGCATTATGCAATTAGTAGCGATTGCTGTCCCGTTGTCTGGCAAGGAGGAGGCACATGTTATCTGACTAGAAAGAAGCGCGGCACGTATCACATATGGCGGAGTCACGTACGGATGCTCCTCGATAGCGCCAATATGCTCTAATCCTTTCGGAAAATCACCTTTTGCCAGGCAAACTTCTACCAACCTAGAAATTTCAGATTTAGATTGCAGGAATGCACATTTTCTCACAAATACAAGAACAATTATATATTTTTCTTTGGCACATGCGCGCTCGTAAAATAAACTCTTTGTACCTGAGTTTGGATTCCAGCTGATCCAAGCTGGAGATATTTCTAGCTACTGCTTCTGCCTCGCCCCATTTTTCTTGTCGCAGCAGTTGCGTCAATATATGCAATTGTTCGCTCAACATCCAGATCTACGAAGCAATAAACTGAATTACGAATAGAAAATCAAAGAAAAAAAAAGAAAAAAAAGGAAAATCTTTCTTTTTCAAATACTCTTCAAAATTCAGAAATTTTTCGTGGAGAAAAGATTTTATTTGAATAATTTTCACATTTCATTTGTGAAACAACACACCTTGTTACAAGGACTGTTGGGAAATCTTTCCTTGGCATGTGCCAGTACAATGTCAGCGAGAGCGTATTCACCAAACTCGATCAACATATTGGCGACAGTGACGATTGCCTGGCACGTGGATGGTCCATTGAACATGTGCTGCTTCTTATCACCTGTATTGTGGAGAAGTAGTAACTGGCCGCAAAGGGAGGCCATTTCCATTTTGCCATAGTACGCCCACAATGCCGATTTCTCCGCAAAAGTGACAGACATCAAGTCGGACATTGAATGCTGGCAGTTTAGCATGTCCGATTTCATCAATATCTATATTGGAATGTAAATTGTAAATTTATTAATATAAATTTGTACAATGTGTCAAATTGAGTAATTACTCTTTACTACGCACCTCGAATACTTGAGGAGGATTTTTGGCTTCTAAGGCGTAACTATGCGCGTGTGAAATGAGACTTAAGCCTGTCGTATGTGTAATTCCAAGTAAACTTGCTTTACCAACCGAGCGTTCTATCAGAGATCCTCTAAGTAGAAAGGAATAACGCAAATATATATGTATGCACAATAAAATAATAACAAAAAGTTAATTATTTAAATAAAAGAAAACCTATACAACATCTTGATCACAACGTAATTCCTATATGTATATCGAGATTTCTTTATCGATCGGTTTAAGAAGGTAATTTTAATGTAAGATTATACACATTTTAGATTATGCCGAAAAGATTAGATTTTTAACTGTAATATATGTGTGTAAGTGACGAAAAGATGAAGAATCTCTCATTATATTGACTTACTTTTTGTTCTCTTTACTGATTAAGTAGGACATCCAAGAATGTGCAAGCTGCAAACACACGTTGTCTCCGGCTTCCTGAGCTAATTTAATAGCTTCTTTCAAAGCGTACTGTGCTACTTCCCTTTCCAAGAAAGCCACGAGAATTACTTGGTTGAAACAAATTTATAACGCTGTGTGTAAGTAAGTACATACGTACATACGTACATACGTACATACGTACATACGTACATACGTACATACATACATACATACATACAAACTACTACAGATTGAATTTTGATTGTTAAATAGATTAGAGGATAGACAAAGAGTTAAGAGAGCTTAGATTTGAGATAAGTAGACAAAATAGATTACTTATGGTTAAACTGGGCATGTAAAACAGCTAAGTTGAGTGCCGCGTAACGGAAAGTACGAGATCGATCCTCGGGTGTAGATCGGTTCTCCAGAGGTGCCAGTCTATCGAAACAGTGATAGAGACTGTCTACTGCCCCACAAAAATCGTTGACGCGGATGCAGTTTAGATAACTGAGGTAATGCTGGAATAAAGGCAAATCTGTTGAGCTGCAAAAAGACATTTATTTCACATTTATCTAATAACTCACATATATATTCTATTGGACATACTCACTGCATCCGCATTGTAAGGATTAGACTTTAGAAGATCTTTTACGAGAACTCGCAACTCCACTGGTGGCAGTGCTTTATGCTCGTCAGTTTGTAAAGCATGCGCTTGTTGCGCCACAAGTAATTCCGCTTGTCTTCCACCCCAAATTGTTTTTGCTTTACTATAAAAAGCATTGACATTGATAAAATATCCTACTTGTAAATATTTATAACATTACATTATATATAATGTTCTATTCTAAAACTTACTTATCCGGACCAAAAAAATCCTCTTGCTTGGAGATTGAAATGTCAGAATTCTCCAGACTATCGATTTTTTTCACGACATATTTCTCCATATCGTTATAGAGAGCAACCACTTGATCGAAGGCCAATTTTTCAAAGAAAATGAGCATCCTACGAACGTACAACCCAAGAACAGAATTTCTACTTAATGCTGGTAAAGATAACGCATGATCCTTGGATTCCATTAATCGCCGAAGATTATCAAATAAATCTAACAGCTGATCGATTCCTTTCTCATGTATAGCATCCAGATTTATTTCCAGTCGATCCGCAAACCGATGTAAGGCATATTCTGGCTCGTATAACATATTCAGCAGAGCATCCAACTCCATGTCTGCCGACTTAAAAAATAATCATCTTATATCCAATCCAAAATATGCCTCTCTCTCTTTCTCCTTAATGTGTAAAATAGTTACCTGAATTAACTTTAACGATGCTAAACAAAAATTACGTCTCTCCATGATCACTAAAAATTGTCAAAGATTAAGTTTGTGCAAAGGAATACAAAGTTGGCGTAACAAATTTATATAGCCACAAATAAAATGTCGCATAATAAAAGCGTACCTTTCGTGGTATCGTTACAGTATTCTTTAATTAGAATAACAGTTGCCACTTTGTAAGGAGTTAGGGTCTCTTTCTGAATCTTCCTCACATTGCCATCGACGGTTACAAATTCCTTAGACATTCTGTTACATATGTCATTTACCGCGTAGAGCCGATTATCATTCATAGACATTCTTGTAAAGTTAATAAATTTTTCGTACATGCGTATATACATACATACGATATAAATGCTACATCCTTCGAACGATGAGTAAGACGACCTAGTACCTAGTACCTAGTACCTATCTACTTACTCTACATTCAACATTGTCGTCATTTACATCATCGACTAGTCATAAGTTGTAAGTCGAGCGAGATTTCAAAAGAGTTCCGCCAGATGATGCCACGTGTTGTTGTTGTTGTTGCACTGTCGCTATCGCTTGACAGCACGAACTTACTATCTAACTATCTATGACTGTATAAGCAGCGAAATAAGTAGTGATAAGCAAAGATGGACAACTAGTAGGTAATTCACATTGCATCCAAAGATAAACTCACAAACAATTTCGTTGTCAACAGATGTTACAATTCGTACCGTGCACTCTGAAATCGCAAAGCATCAAGGGGATCAAGGTCTGTAAGTCTGTGATCGACAAATCATCGTTTCTGCTGCTTGCAAGAAGAAAATACAACAGAATGGTCAAATATTTAAATCAGTCGGAAGCTATTAACGTTGACAAAGATCTGTTCGAGAAGTATAAATTTAGCGTAGATCAGTTAATGGAGCTAGCCGGGCAAAGCTGCGCCGTTGCGATTGCGAGGTCTTACCCGTTGTCATTGGACTCGGAGGACGTATCCTCTAACCGAGTATTGGTGTGCTGTGGACCTGGCAACAACGGTGGCGATGGCCTAGTTTGCGCGAGGCACTTAAAGCTCTTTGGATACTCGCCAGAGATCTATTATCCAAAGAGGACGAATAACGAACTATACCAAAGGCTGTTGCATCAATGCGTCGAGAACGGTGTACTTGTACTGGAAAATCAACGCATAGAGGAAGCAACTGCAGACTCGACAGTTTTTTTGCACAAATATGCGATTGTAGTGGATGCTCTTCTGGGATTCAGTTTCAGACCACCAGTGAGAGAGCCGTTCGTTCATATCATCGACATGTTAAAAAGCACAAGCGTGCCTATTTGCAGCGTGGATATACCATCGGGCTGGGATGTCGAGAGAGGCCCACCTGAGGATGGTGGCATAAAGCCACAAATGTTGATATCTCTAACGGCACCAAAAATGTGTGCGTCAAAGTTTAACGGAAAATTCCACTATCTGGGTGGACGATTTGTGCCTGAGAAGTTGGAATCGCAGTATAATCTTAATCTACCGAAATACGCTGGCACGGATTTTATTGTTCGGCTATATTGACAAATGTTTACAAATCCTGTTCTATCCTATCCCGTGCATAATGTGTTCTCATCGTCAGAAAGTACATTTGAATTTATCACGTGACCAACTTTTTTTTCAACTATTGTATTAGTTACTCGAGAGAAATATTTAGCTGAAAAACATGATTCTGATCATAAACAATTTATATTTCTCCTTGTTCTCCAATGGTTTACAAAAGCAGTTATTTTAATTATACATATATGTATGTAGTATTTTCGAATGCAGTGGATTTTAACCTAACCTAACTTAACCTGATCTAACCATCGATCACATCATGTGTTTTACTTTGATTTCTGATTGCATGAGGCCATGATAGGGTCTGAGTACAAGAATTATCGTAACACCTACTTAGACTTGAATTGTAGACATAAGTAACGCACAAACTTTCACGTATAACGTATGACTTATTGTCGTATCGCCAAAAGACAGCAATAAATCGTATGTCATACGCCAAAGCTTGAGCGTTACTTACGTCTACAACTTAAGTCTCTAAATAAGTGTTAGAACAATTCTTGTGCTCACACCCATACTTTCGAGTCACACATGGATTAATCAAATTGGGCCGGATTCAGACCCATTACACTCGAAAGTGCTAATAATTATTGATAAATAAATTATATATACACCTTTGAATTTATATTCGTTTAATTGCAGTTCTTAAAGATACTAATAATCAACATATATCTTTCTGGTGTAACAATTTTAAATTTATTTATAATGGACGTTATAAATATGGGCCTGTATTCAGAATGCGCTTACAACGATGTTAGCGCGCTAACATGCTATAATTTATCGATAAAAGCGCGTTCTGAATACGAGCCACGGAGTAAGAAGGCGAATTTTTACAGATCATTATTTTAATGTTAACGCTATATATCTTTGTATTGAAAACATTGCCAATACTAATTACCAGTCAAATATTCCCCTCTCATTCGACGGTAAGAAGAGAATACTCGAAGGTGATTGATCAATTTTTACAGATTACGGCATAGGTCGAAATTCTTATTTTCTGTTCTCTGTTGTCTATTCCTTTTATTGTGCAGAGCCCTTAAGTTATCTTGTAACAAGACTTGTTACAAGCGCTGACAGATTGATTGTTCGTCATTGTCTATCTAACGGACCAAAATTCGTGAACATAGTAAAGAATACAACCAAAAAATCGTGGACATTATCGACCGGAACTTGAACATTGGCTACATAATTCAATGTCCACATTTTGTGGACATAGAGGTGTTTTAAAATAAAGTAACAGTAAAGTCATTAGATTAACAAAGTACCGCGATGAGAAAATTCATTGAATTAGCATTTGGAGCCAAAATGGTGTCGAACTGCTATCCTAACCTGATTCTGTTATTATCGAAAATGCCCGATTGCTATGTTGAAAATTGCAAAAACCGCAGCAAAAGAGGTTAAAGTTTTGAATAACCGCGTATCATGGAGTTAAATTGCAGCAATTTACAGTACTTTGTTAATCTAGTGACTTTAAAGTAACAGCTAAATCCCTGGCATAACTTTGGCACTATAATATGAGTATTTGCATCCGCCGTTTTTAGTGTATTCTTTCCTCAATCCTTCTCTATCTCTCTTTCACCCTCTCCCTCTCTCTCTCTCTCTCTCTCTCTCTCTCTCTCTCTCCTCTCTCTGTCCACTCCGCCGCTAAACTAAGGCCCGTATTCATATTCAGACCTTGTACTTAAAGCTTCCTTAAATTTATCTTTAGATGCTCAGCAGCCAATGAAATAATTCGTACAGTATCTAAAGATAAATCTAAGAGAGCCTTAAATATAAGGCTTATAAATACGGGCATAAGAAGATTGAAGAGAGAACAAGGAGTGAGGAAGAGATTAAAAATGGCGGATACAAATACCTAAATTATAATGCTCTAGAATGACCACTCTCAAGCTTCTCTCTGCCTGTAGTATGATTATGGCCTAAAGCCTTGTGCCCATAATGCTAGAAATCGATCTGGATGAAAAAAGAATTGACCAATCGCAATGATCATGTGTTTAAATTGTTCCAATATGATTTGTTAATTTTTTCTTTGTCCGAGATCTCGGACCGATTTCTAGCATCGTGGACATCAGGCTTAAATGGACGTTGATCGGCGTAGGACCGGGGAAGGGGGAGGGCTTTTTCCTGTAATGTAACCGCAAAATGTTGTGGCATCCCTAGTTTTACTAGAAGTTTAAGTTTGATAATCTTGCGTTAAAAATTAGACATAGTTTTATACTGTCTGTATATTTTAGACAGAGACCGTTTTTTTTGTTAAAAAAGATCGGTAGATATTTTTTTGTTGACATATAAAGATTAAAAGTTACCAAGCCGAGCCTGTTTGTAAATTATACGCAGAATAAAAATATTATTTTGTTTATTGTAAGTACGTATTGTGTCTTAATTTGTCGGAACATTCTCCACAATGGCTGCATTCAACAGAGAAAACAACTTTGCAACTGTTGTAAAATTCTTGAATATGATTGGTTGATACATTTAGATCCAATGAGGAACTCAAAGGGCAACACCAATAATATTGAAGAATTTTACAGTTGCAAAGCTGCTTTCTGCGTCTAAACGCAGCCAATGTCTTGCGCGCTATTGCTCTCTGAAAAAATGGATGTCAATTACACAATAATATCCACTTCTTTGTGGTGCTTCTGATGGAAATAAATCGTTAAAATCGTTGAAATAATACACTAAAATCTTTCAAATTAATAGAGATTTAAACGATTTCGACGATTTATTTCCATTACAGATAGGTACACCGCAAAAAAGTGGAATGAAAATCGTTATGTAGTTGACATCCACTTCTTCAGAGGGCGATAACGCGCTGGGCATTTTGCAGTTACAGGAAAAAGGCCCTCATGTCTTCTCTCTCTCTCCCAGGTTTATTCTCTCGTACGTACATTTAATATATTTATGAAATATATGCATTAATTATGCGTAATTGCGCATAAAAGAGTGGCGTTTTTTCCTTAAAGGAAGCCACGAGAAAAGAGGATAAATTCTGCGACACGGTAGACACACAAATTATCCTAAGTCCTCAATAATTGGTTTTAATTTGTTGCAAATTGTGATAGCATCGTTTTTCAAGGAAAATCACAACTGTGTCTCTCTCTCTCTCTCTCTCTCTCTCATTCTACAAAATGGTACATACGTATACATAATTCCGTAATTTCGCACGATTGGATAATTGTTTACGAAATGCGTACATTTTCAGGCGCAAGAGGTCGAAGAAACTATGAAACGGATTCAATCTCACAAGGGAGTAGTTGGAACAATAGTGGTAAACGCGGAAGGTATTTAATTTTATATTTAAAAACATGAAATCATCTATTTGTGATTGCCAGGAAATTCTCACTGAATTTTGATTTCCAGGTATTCCAATAAAATCAACATTAGACAACACTACGACAGTTCAGTACGCAGGTTTGATAAGTCAATTATCAGACAAAGCCCGCTCTGTTGTGCGCGATCTGGATCCGACCAATGATTTAACTTTCCTGCGCATCCGTAGCAAAAAGCATGAAATTATGGTTGCACCAGACAAGGAATTTATATTGATAGTGGTGCAAAATCCAGTTGATTGATATCTAAAGGATGATAATAATGCAGAAGTACATTGCAAAATTCAAATTTATTCCCTTAGTAATTTTATCGATTAATAATTATTAACTTATTCCACGTATTACGTTTGATTTTAATAATTACTCAATTAAGGAATGAAAGAATAAAACTTGATTATTGGTATAATGCAGCATTTTATTTCCAAGTTGGTTTAGTGGAGCTTTAAAAATTTTCATACCGTTTTCTTTGGCACTTCATATTTTGTGGTACTTTTGCAAATCAATTTAGTAATAAATTCTAAATAAATATTATTAATTATTCCTACATTTTTGTATTATTTCAAACAACTACGAATATATATGCATCGACATGTGCATATATTCTGTTTTATGTATGATACTTAATTTCTATATATAATTCATTTATATTTTATGATATTCTTTAGTTATATTATAGAATATATAGAACTATTGTATCACAATGTTCTGTTAATTTAATTTCACATAATTGAAATTGTTTTTATTATTACTTTTATATCTTATGTAAAAGTATACTTTATAATTACTCTGTGTGCGTGTGTGTGTGTGTATTGTAGAGTACTATTTTTTTTGTTATTTCAAAGTTAAATCATAAAATCCTTGCCAATGTAATCTTTCTACACCAAGAAAAAAATTTTTTCATAAATACATTAAAATAATTTAAAATAATTTAAAAAACATTTTTTTTATTTTAAATATTCAGAAATTTATTCTTTTATTGTAAAAAAGTACAGTCTTCAGCATCAATATCACATAACATGTATCTAACGTTTTTCATTAAAAATTTGCAAGCAGCATTATATATTGGATATAACATATAAACTATTTATCCCTGAGAAATATTTCTTACAGTTTAAATTGAAAAAGTGTAAAAAAAAGATTCTTATTAAAGATTTCAATATAAAAAGACAATATCTAGTTGGTTTCTATTGATCATAACACAGCCATGTACTTACATTTCTGCGCAGTCTATGAGACATCTTAAAACTATACTACGTTGCAGATTTAGTCAAAATGTGGCATTGCTTATATGCACACACACATATATATATATATATATATGTGAAATTTAATATTGAGATTCTTTTTCTTTCGAGATACATAATGTGTATCTCGAAAGATACTTTGTAAACTATAATGCAAAATTAATTTAATCTCCTTAAAGTAAAAAATAGATATTCATGATTACATGGCTTGAAGTGAATTTGAAACACGTTGCTTTTTCGAAGGATGAAATCTAGTATAATACACTATCATTGCTGTAATTCCTAGCAAAAAGGAAACAATGCAAGTAATAAAGAATATGTTAAAATACCAAGCCTCTCTAACTTCGGGAGGACAGGTATATCTCCACAATAGACTTGAAGTAATGTTTTCTGCAAAACAGAGCATATAGAAACATAGATGTTTCCAAAATGTATTGCAATCTACAGTATTTAAATATATGAAAATGTAAACTATGCCAATAACTATGGCAAATAAGCTAGAATAAATGCGTTCTTTAAATGTTGGCAGCATATGTGGTGGGCGACCGTAAGCTCGGCAGAACTCTAATATTCCATGGGAATTGATCAAAATCCATATGGTCATGATTACCCAATGTATTAGGCAACCGATTATAGTATATAGAGGCCAGACACTTGCAATAATACTGAGAGATAAGATTCTTGCCACTGTAATCATGATAATCAATTATATATAATCAGTGATTTTTTTTCTAAAATACATGTCTCAATTGGAATATCATTTCATCTGTTGATTGTTGAATATGTACCTGTGATGCTAAAGTGCCACAGAAATTGTAACACGGTTCCTACAACACCAATATTCAATTTATTTTGTTGAGCTAATCGAATGCTACGATGATAACTGGCCATTGCCCAACCCATGCTTGCAAGTGAGCTGACAATACTAGCTACTTGATGTACAACTGAAAAATAATATGAAAAGCACGTTAAAAGAGTCGCTTGATAGTATCGATCTATTACAGTACATGTTTGCAATGTATAAATAAAAATTTTTGATTCTATGCCAAGATGGTTGAAAAAGCTAAAATTATTTGACAAGTTGGAATATGAAACTAGGTTTTTGAAGCTATTTTTTTCTTCATTGTCAATTGTGCTAAATCTTTAGTAACTTTACAATGTGTGAGATTGATCGAGCATAAATATATTCTACAAAGTATAGATATACACAAAGTATAGATATACATTCAAAATTAATTTCATTGTGGTAATGCTTTAGCATCAGAGTTAGCTGTAGGATTTGTTGCGGTGCAGCTTCCAAGAAACATTCAAATACTCTTAACAAGGCAACATCTTGATCTTCTTTGAGCATCCTTAGATAATATCTCCTTTCATTGATACGATCTTCGGATTTCTTGCATTTACGTGCTTTTAACGCACACTTCAGGGTTTCCCAGTAATGTATAACTGGCGCCAATTGTAAGAAAACAGCGATTGTACAACACAATCCATTTTTAATCAACAAATGTGTCGTTTTATACTCGTTCGATGTACTGGAACTTATCTATATCAAGGAACATACTATGTTATGTACATACACACACACACACACACACACACACACACACACACACACACACACACACACACACACACACACACACACACACACACACACACACACACACACACACATATATATATATATATATATGAAATCTGATGAAAATAAATTAATCGAGTTAAACTTAGTATAGCTATATGTAGTACTTCACTTGTTTATCTTGAAGTTGCATCCTCCTGCTGATAACAACATTGATCAGAGAGGGAACAAGTATGAGGCACATTGTCCAAGCAAAATACGTTACTTTACCACCCAGGTAATATTGGATAGCAATATTATAATCGAAACCCATGTCGACGACATGCATTATTATGGAGCAAGTCAGCAAGAAGACATCCATTCTGGAGATACGGGGAGTGTCTGTCGGCAGGTCAGTGATGTCAACGTCGAAATGGATACCTGGAAATACGCTGGCGAGATGGAAAGGACGACGTTCGCAATTTCTCTCCTCCATAGCGTCCTTACTTTCTAATCTGTCTATTTTCTCCCCAATTTCTCCCTCTTTGCTCGGGACTCGGGACCAAGTGCAAAGTGCACGTTGCAACGTGAGTTGGCACTCGCCCACGCTGCAGCTCACATCAATTGATGTGAATTGACGAACGTCAACAAACAATCCACATCACAAAAATCATATTTCTCGATTCTCCCCCCCGTGCCGCGCAGCGCCACGCCGCGTTTGCCCACACCATTGCCCAGATGTTCGCCGCTACGATGAACAACGATTCAATTCGAAGAGTCGATAAATATTGGCTCTCGACAAGAATCGAGACGCGCGGTGGTGAGAAACATAACTATCGAGCGACCTTCTCTTTACTCCTGCATGCAATTGTAGACAATTCAGATAAAAGCAGGACGGTCGATAATTTTCTCATAAACAACTAGTTCAAAATTGTAGGTGTTGGAATTAATTCGTAGCGTTTTACAAGAGATGGCACAAGCAGTACACTATTTCGTTGTTACCTATAGTTCTGTATGCATTGTAAACATCTATCATAGGACGTCATTTGCCGTACATAACCTTTCTTGAAATCATAAATAACAACACTGTATAATTCATTGAATATGTCAAAATTTGTGCCGAATAAAGTGTATTTGCGGGGAATTTTATTACACTACTTTATTCAAAAGAAATCTGCAGCTGAAGCGCATAGAATTCTTGTTCAGACTTATGGTGACAATGCTCTGTCGGATACGACATGCAGAGACTGGTTTCGACGCTTCAAAAATAATGATTTTGAACTTGAGGATAAAGAACGTTCTGGCGCACCGAAAAAATTTGAAGACAAAGAATTAGAGCAATTACTCGATGAAGACCCATCTCAGACGCTATCAGAACTTGGAAAAATATTACAAGTTGATGAGTCAACTGTTTCAAAACGTTTAAAAGGGTTAGGAATGATCCAGAAGCAAGGACATTGGGTGCCGTATGAATTGAAGCCGAGAGACGTCGAACGACGTTTTGGCACGTGTGAACTACTGCTTCAACGGCAGAAAAGAAAAGGTTTTTTGCACCGTATCGTGACTGGCGATGAAAAGTGGATACACTACGATAATCCAAAGCGTAGAAAATCGTGGGGTAAGCCCGGCCATGCATCCACATCGTCCGCAAAACCAAATATCCATGGCTCGAAGCTTCTTCTCTGTATTTGGTGGGATCAGCAGGGTGTAATTTATTATGAACTGCTTAAACCGAACGAGACTATCACGGGGGATCGCTATCGACTTCAATTGATGCGTTTGAGTCGAGCCTTAAAAGAAAAACGGCCGCTATACGCGCAAAGACATGACAAAGTGATTTTGTTACATGACAACGCTCGGCCTCATGTTGCAAAACCAGTAAAAACCTACCTGGAAACGCTTAAATGGGAAGTTCTACCCCACCCGCTGTATTCACCTGACATAGCTCCTTCCGATTTTCACCTATTCCGTTCGATGGCACATGGCCTAGCTGACCGGCGCTTTCATTCTTACGAAGAAGCTCAAAAATGGATCGATTCTTGGATAGCCTCAAAAGACATGTCGTTTTTCCGACGCGGGATTCATGTACTGCCAGAAAGATGGTCAAAAGTAGTAGAAAGTGATGGGAAGTACTTTCATTAATGTATTTTTTAATGCTCATGTGAAATAAATAACATTCTTTCATTAAAAAAACGCTACGGAATTAATTCCAACACCTAATAATTTTTCGGTAATATATGTATAATAAGATATTATAGCATTAAAAAAAGTATGCGTGTCTATATTTATACAGCATTTACATAATAATAAAAAAATTACGAATTTATAATCACGAACCTTTACTCATAGAAGTGACCGTCTTTAGGGTATATCCACACAACTTGCATAAACGTATGCATAAAGAAAATTATCCAATCACATTTTACGTGCGCCTTTATAAGAGAAATGCGATTGGTTATTTTTCTTTATACATACGTTTATACGACTATGTAAGTTTGTATGGATGCACCGTTGATATTATCTCATCGGTGCAGGTCAGCAGCACTATCAGCAGGAACAGCCCAGACAGCAGGTGACGCGTCAATGGTTGACGTTGTCGTTGGTCGTCGTGTCGTATCGTATCGTGTCGTGTCGTGTCGTCGTGGGTCGTATAGTGATCATATCATATAGTCGTCTGTAACATAATAGTAGACGTTGTCATCTTGCGAGTTGCGAATCGCGCAAAATTGCGCGAGAGGCGTGATGCGCAAAAAGTGTAATCGATGTGATGTTTTGCGAGGGATATAACGAGGTGGGTGGTGAGATTTCATTTTTTTTTTTCACAATCGATCTGTCGGGTCTCTTGGATCCTACAATTTCCTTGATTTGACATAAAGTACGTCGCAGTATTACAGCACAGTACAGCCAGTACAGGCGGATTCAGGCCCGTGCAGGCCTATTGGCGAGGTTGCGATTATTTTGTCAAATTCCCTCCCCTGCAATTTATTTCTGCAATTTATTTCTTACAATATCGTAATCAATTGTAACGTTTGATCGATGTTTGACAATGACATTTATTTATTGCGTCATATTTCGTGCCGTGATTTCTTTATTTGTAGACATTATCCTGGGTAAACATGGTTATGCAAAGCAGAATCTGCATGCTGGCTGTTTTGCACACTCACATTTTCCGCCTTCTCTCTCTCTCTCTCTCTCTCTCTCTCTCTCTCTCTCTCTCTACACTTTATATTTAATTTTATTGCCTTTTTTACTCATTTTTGTTTGTTTAATAAATTGTATATCTACACACACACACACACAAACATTGAAGTATATTTTATGAAGAAAACGATAAGATCTAAAAATAATGTATCCATATCTCTTCATTCGGAATCTTTATTACTTATTAATTCTTATTTTCTAAGACTAATTAAAACTTTATGCTTGGATGAACAGACTTTGGAATTTCTATTTTATTCCATCAAAATGTAAATCATCAATCAAAAAAACAATAGCTTGCCTAAAGTATCTTTTAATTAAAAAAAATTAAATAATCACAATTTTCTTCTTCATTTGGATTTTTGTATAATTTTATTTTTTTTCTATTGTCCTACAGAATGCCGATACAGGCACCACAGTGGACTGAATTCTTGTCGTGTCCAATCTGTTGCCATGACTTTGATGTGGCTATACGAGGTCCCATATCACTTGGCTGTGGCCACACCATATGTCGTGCTTGCTTGGCCAATTTACATCGCAAGCAATGTCCTTTCGATCAGGTAGCAATATAAATATTTCAGTATGATATTACATTACTCAACAAGAAATAGTCAACACTTCCAAAATGCTCAAAATTGCACAATTTTCAGATTGTCGTCGAAACTCTGTGAAAAATCATTGTAGACCAAAAAAATTTTTTTTATTAGTAAAACTTACTTTTTAACATATTGGCCATTTTCCAAAAAAAATGTTTATCTTTATAGTTCTATATCTTAGCAAAGATCACATTATTATGTTCCTTAAAATTACATACATTTAACAGTCTGCAGCTTGATAAAAAATTTTCTCCAAAAAATTTGATATTTTTATAAAAAAGTATAAAAGGTATTAAAAAGAGTTTTAAATGTTTTCCTACAAATTTTCTTATAATTTTTTTTGATCGAATTATGCTAGATTTACATTTCTTACAAATCAATGAAATTTGACGAAAAATTATCGTGAAAATCTCGTACCTTTCCAATTTTGCAGAATTAAGTATAAAAACTATCAAAAGCATGTTCAAGTACAAATTCAGAGCTTCAAAATGCTTTTTCAATTCTTGATCTGAAAATAGGGCAATTTCCTTGTAAGTGCTTTTTCCTATTTTTCGTTGAGTAGTATAATATATACAAATATATACACAAATATGCACACACACATATACATATATATATATATATATATTTGTACATCTCTATATGTGTGTGCATGCATGTATGTATATACGCATAGTATATGTATAGCATACATATATACATTGCTTAGAATTTTATAAACAGTTCTTTATTTTGTTTATCCTTTTTACAGAGCATTATCAACACTGACATCGAAAAATTACCTGTAAATGAGGCACTATTACAATTACTAGGCAATCCAATTCCCATCGTTGCTTCATCAACATCTGCATCGAATCAACAGCAGAATTATCAGAAGCTTCTGCCACCCGACCAACATGTTAATTACCTGAGAGCTAAGAATTGCATTGAAGAACTTGCTCTTTATCTTAAACCATGTCAAATTAGTAATACTGCAGGTATGCAGTATACAAAATTTTAAAATATCATATAAGATAACCATTGAAAGATAACAAAAATTATATTAAAATTTATCGTGTAAGGAATATACATGTAGTAAGCAATTAAACAATATTATATGTTGTGTTACAAATACAATAATACTGTATTACAGTAGATTTTGTTAAGATTATTGTATTTTATTACACATATGAATTATATAGTATTTTAAAATATATATGATGTCTAATGTACACAAGCACCCATATGAATTGTTGCCATATTTACTTGTGTGATATGAATTATATTTATTATATAGGTATCGGAAGCGGAGGTGGAGGACTGGTATCACGACCCATGCAACGCAAATTGGTGACGTTATTAGGTTGTCAATTAGTCGAACCAGAAGGTAGAGCACGTGCATTGCGTGCTGCTCGTAGTCTTGGTGAGCGCACCGTTACGGAGCTTATACTACAGCATCAGAATCCTCAACAACTCAGCGCTAATCTTTGGGCGGCCGTGCGTGCTCGTGGTTGTCAATTTCTTGGACCAGGTAAATTTTATTTACACAAGATAATTATGCAATTTGAATAAGCTGTATCTTTCAATGCATGTAAATAATAGAAGAAGAAAAAGATATATATATATATATATAGA
>JAANIC010006598.1:58917-107959 GCA_017607545.1 Acromyrmex charruanus
GTGGCATTATTTTCTTTGCAACTATAGTAATGGGTGGTAGAATTACAATAAAGTGTTTGTTTTGCACGCTCATACATTACAAGCATTATTTCAGCCTCGTTATTTGCTAAATATTAAACAAGGACAAATGATGCTTACAAGCGCTATGAACGCCAAAGGGAATGCATCTATAAACTGCACCCTCTTTAAATATCATTTTTCTATAGTTATTCTGCATATAGAAGAATCGAAATAAAGCCTCAAAGGGATGTAATAACTTGTAAGATGTGCGCGCGCATATTATGTGTTACATTTTCCTTGGATAACTTATTTCTATAATTGTTTTTGTATTTTTATTACTGTAATTTTTAGCGATGCAAGAGGAAGTTCTCAAACTTGTGCTATTGGCTTTGGAGGATGGCTCTGCTCTATCGCGTAAGGTATTGGTGATGTTTGTAGTACAACGTCTGGAACCACATTTTCCTCAAGCTAGTAAGACTAGCATTGGACATGTGGTGCAGCTTCTATATCGAGCGAGTTGTTTTAAGGTAAATATGTGGTGGTTCATAAAAAGATTTAAACGTTTTTAATAAAACATTGTATAGAAACTTTTTTACTGTACAATTATGTATATTAAATATATTATTATCGTTTTCTATCATGTTACGTTTTTAGGTATCAAAGCGCGAGGGTGACTCATCTCTAATGCAATTAAAGGAAGAATTCCGTACTTATGAAGCTCTCAGACGGGAGCATGATGCACAGATTGTACAGATAGCCACCGAGGCAGGCTTGCGTATTGCGCCTGATCAATGGTCAGCGTTGCTCTATGGCGATACTGCTCACAAGTCTCACATGCAAAGCATCATTGATAAATTGCAGACACCACAATCGTTTGCCCAGAGTGTCCAGGAGCTTGTGATAGCGTTGCAACGTACACCAGATCCTGGACAACTGAGCGGTCTCAGGCCACAGTTGGAATTATTAGCTGCCATCGATCCCAGTCCAGGTATGTAGGTTACCCGGACCATATGTAAAATTATATTCTGTATAAATTCTTAAAACTTATAATTATTAAAGTTCTTCGGACTGTGTACAAATTCTTAGAATCTTGAATGTATCGTTATCAATAACTATTTTTTACTTAGTTAAATAAGTATATTTTTATAATTTTTATTATTTTTAGAGACAGAGCCACCAAGCTTGGCCGAATGTCGAGTGGCTTTAGAAGCCGTAAGAATAGTAGTGGCTACGTTAGTGGACTTTGTTCGACAACATGGAAGCAATGGCACGTGCGGTAACAATCGGAAATCAGTGGCGCAAGATAGTGGAGGTGGCGGTCCCGTCGGAAGCTCGTGTCCAGGTTCAGTGACCAGCAAATACAAAGTCAGCATGTGCAGAGATTTAGCCCTGCGCGGCACTTGCCCACGATCCAACAATTGTACCTTTGCTCACAGTGACACTGAGCTTGATAAGTACGTTTATTTATTTGATACAATTATTCATTTTATTTTTTGTCTGGTATCTGTTTTTAAGAAAATTATTAAAGAAAATTATTGAAGAAAAGAAATCTCGACATCAAAAAATAATGGATAGAAAATAGTAATTTTTATTATCAATTACAATTTTTTGATAATAATATTTCAAATGAAGAGATTATATTTGACTATACGTAACCATTTTACTGCTACAATGATTTGTAGATTCTAGACACATACAATTCTTTTCAAATAGATTTTTCACACGAAAAATGAGGTTTTTTTTTTTCTACAGGTACAGATCAAAAAATCGTAAATTGAGTGTCAGAACAAATTCAAATCAGACGGAATCGAAGGGTGAGAAGAATAACAAGATTTTCAATAAACAAAACGGTGATTTAACGACTTACCATTCCGTAAAAGCACACGACAGAGATAGTGAGTATACTGAATATTTATATTTAATATGATGGATAGACCAAAATATTATACTAATTACAAACAAGATGTCTCTTTCAGAATAACTTTGATTTTGATGATAATTGTTTTGTATTCTTAATAATAGTAAAGAAAATTACTTAAATGTTCAAGTGAAGCACCTTTTATAATATATTTAATTAAATAAAACAATCATCTCTGTTATTTTATCATTTTATCTTAATTGTTACAGCAGTGGTGCAACATTCAACGCCTGTCCCGACCAACTTGGAAAATAATTTGATTGACTCATTGACATCGACCTACGTTTTGCCGCTTACATCCCCCCAAAACTTGCCGCATCTTAGTCTGTGCTCTGTAAAGGGAGGAACTATGTTGGATAGTGGAGGATCTCCTGGTGTCCATTGCTCTGGACATTACATAATGCCACCAGGATCTGTTCCCACAGTCGATTATGGACCTTCCTTGACAACTACGACAAATCTCGGAGTGTGGGATACCCCACAAATTGTACCAGCAAATCAAGTAACAAACGACAAAAAAGTTTAAGAGAAAATAGCTTGCTTTCTTATAATCAGTAATTTGCCGGAATTTCAAATGGATAAATTCGTTTAATAGCAACAAAACAAAAAATAGTAACAAAAAAGATTTGTTAGAGTAATCCTTTTAGTGGATAATATTTATTATTAATGTGATAATTGATTGTAACGATAGTTTAAACATAATTTCAATAATGATAATAACAATGAAATAATCGCTTTGCAATAGCGAACGGCAATGGGAAAAACTATGTTGGCGATGTTATTGCAACGCAAAATGGAGATCTTAAATCAGTTGGAAATAATGGTTGGCAAACAGCAGCAGCAACAACTAATATCACCGCAAATAAAAACGGTAAACATGTATCCTGATCATATTATGTTTCTTTGTATTCGAACGAACTTTATCATATTTTATCATTGTTTTGTGCGCGCGTACATATGCGTAACTTATTTAATATATTCTATATTTTATACATTTTGTACATGATTATATATTTTCCCTTAGAATTACGATCTTCAACAAGAGAGTGATTTATTGTCTGCACCCAACAATTACTCAATATGGACCGCTGCGAATAACTTTCGCTGTACATCCGGGACGGATCCACTATCGCCACCACCACCTTCGTCTGCCACCACTTCGCATCTACTCGATGATGACAGTCCCTTTATGTCTCCATTAGACGTATCTCCAGCAACCTCTTTGCCATCAGTTAGCAAACAAGCACCCATCTCAAGACTGTCTAAAACTCTGATAAGGTGATAATTAATAATATATGTATAGCTATTATATCGATTTAATTGTAATATCTGTACATGTACAATTTTAATAACTTTTATAGTTGCATAATTTAAAAAATTACATGATCTATTATTTAATAAAGTTATAATAATAAAGTAATGATAATAGATCTCCCTACAACGGAACTCTGCAACATCTCTACAACGAGGAGGTCGATCCTACTCCTATCCCCACACTGTCTACTGCATTCAGAACTCCAAACTCTGTAACCTCTTGGTATTATGGCAGTCAACGTGAGTACAAAATATTATTTCTAGCGATTAGAGTATGTATATCGACAGAAATAATACGTAAATCAATATACATTCAATGCATTATATACTAAGAATTTTAAGAATTTTATTCACGAATAACTTTTCCTACATCTATAATATACATAAGTAGATTTTTAATATAATTTTTTTTCTTCAAATATTTGTTTTCCAAGAATTTTCTTATAGATATGTATAATGTTTCTATATACGATAATTGTTAAAGATAATTGTTAAATTGATATTAATTGCATATTATTGTGCAGCATATGCAACAGTTGGTGTGAATGGAATACAGTCAATGACGCCAACGAGCCCTGGTAGTGGTGATGGTGACAGCGATTTCACCAGTGATAATTACGTCGCACTTGGCCGCAATATCATTGCACCAGAATCACTATCACAATTCTCGAGATCGGAGTGTATGTCAAAAGAGTGAGTGATATATGTAGTTGTATTCTTTTATTTATAACTCTCTCTTATCTTTGTTAATGGAAAAAAGAAAACAGATATGTTTATTATGTATGTTATATGTTATGTACACATTGCAGTTTAATTTTGGAATCACAGAAAGTAAAGCAGCAACTCAGACATCTTGAAAAGAAAATCAATGACTTAAAGGTAATGCGTCACATTTTGAATTTTGAAAAATACAAAAAGCATTGTTCAATTCATGTCCTGCATGTGTATATTTAGTTGGCTACGCAAGGAGCTACTACTTTCGTCACAGCAGGCGAACGATTGACGCAAGAATTGCGAATGATCGAGGCGGGTATCAGAGAAAGGGAGAGAGATGTACGAAATTGGAGCAATCCATACGGTGGTAGTACTGGTACTACCTCTATTCCTTGGATTCAACAGTCCACTAATGATTGGTTATCAAATCAAGAATATAATACGGATTACAAAACTGAGGAGGTAGGCCGTGCCATTTTATGCCATTTTATTTTGTAATTAATTTCCATAATTTATAACTCCATATTTTCGTGTAACGAATACAGAGAGAAATTGTATTTTTATTGCGGATTTTATTTCAAGTATTAATTTCACTACGTCTTTTTTATTTATGTGATAAAAAAAATTATACAAATATTCCAAAATATAATAAAAATTCAAATTTAATATGATCGTAAGCAAGAATTATCGATTTATCGATTAACTGATTAACCAATGTATGCACAGGAAGATACATACGAGGCTGGGATAGCAAACGATATGCGCGAGCTAGAACTGCGATGGGAATTTGAGCTGCGCGAGCAGGAAAAACATTGGTCCAGTGGAGGTGAGAAGGATCCCATCACCACCACTACCTCCATGAATAAATAATAGGACATCTCTCCCTTCTTTTTCCCTCTTTAGCTCTGTTTTCCTTTCTCGTCCATCTTTCGGGAAACATGTATTTTTACATGTCAAAATCAATCTTCGATTTTATCATCTTTAATTAATATTAATCGAGGATAAGTAAAATTCCTTTAATTCATGAAGGTCAGAAAATACATATAGTAATCGCAGACGTGCGGACCTAAATCTTGAGCATTTTTCACGTTGATAATTCGAATATCACGCGATGAAAAATTGTACGATTTTAATTCTAAATAATAATATATCAATGGCATTGAGTTGTCGACTGTTGAAATTAAGCAACAATTTCACCACTTGGGGTAGATGATGATTATGATTACGTAAACTTCGTGAAAAATGTCAGACTTGAAATAATTCGTATCGTTTACGTAATTAATTTCCAAATTAGCAATCTTCTCGATTGATCTCTTGAACTATCCTGTTGTCTCTTTTTAATTTAAAAAAGAGATAAATGATACTGTAAAATTTTTATGAAAGAGATATATTTATTTTTACGGGATTTGTTAAAATTTAGCTTAATACGCAGTCAGTGTTTTATAAACAATGACTTCGCGGAATATGTGGACGCGAGGAATGTATTAATTAACATATTTAATTATATGCAGATTTCGTATACTCTACTGATGATACGATATCATATATACATATAATGAATACACACACATTCGAAAAGAATGCTGATCGCGCTTGACCTGATCGATAAGGTTAGACTCTGATGATAATAATAACACGTTATTACATTATATGCTTATACATATATTGTAGATACATGTGCTAAAGAAGAAATCGCGTTCCTTTTGAAGGACGCTATATTTATAGAATTTCTATATTCCGAAGATGGAAAGGAAAACGAAACTGCTACCTCGGCTTGACGATGGTATCCTTTATAGTATCTTGTATTTCACAAAATTTGTTTTCGAAAGATAATCAAAATCTTCTTTTCAAAAATTAATTCTGATCTTCCTTGTGCCGAAAACGCATGAAAAGAAACGTCATGCTTATGTTTAATTAATACAATTTGATGTTTAATAAATTATTGTAATAAAATTAATCTATATTAAATTTTCGTGTTGCGCATAAACGTTGTTATGTTACCTGCAATAATACGTAACGTAATAACTCTTATATTGATTATTAAGAGCAACATCAATTTTATTAATTACATGAATTACCAAAATTCTGTTAAGAATTTATATCGCGAAAAAAAGTGGAGATGCGACTTTTGAGGGCCGTCTCGAGAGAGGAAAGTCTAGTTATCCTTTTTAGAAAATCGTTGCAATAGCAATTTGAAATCGACTCTTTTTTTTTCTATTTTTACGGAATAACAAAGAGCGATGAAAATAATTCCAGTTTTAGTGGAAGCAAGATTTTTTTTTTTATAGACGGGATCTCGTCGATTCCATTTTATAAATCCTCAGGAGGACATACACACATACATTATACATACGAACAAATTTCTTTTTTCAATTTGACACGCGCGTGCGCACACGCACACACAGTGAGGGGGGGGGCGTAATTGTGCGTGCGTGCGTGCGTGCGTGCGTGCGTGCGTGCGTGCGTACATATATAATTACATCTGGCGTTAAATTAATGCGTTTCTTTTTTTGGTACTGTCTATAATCAAAGATAATTCATATAAGAGCAATAGAGATGGATTAAGCTGTTTTTAATTTAATTGGATTGTTACATATTTAAATTTTTATTTTTTTTTAAAGAAGGTATTACTAAATTAATACATTAACTTTGTCTCAATTTTTGTGCAATCGAAATTTATTTTTTTACGTGTTTACATCCAAAAATTTTTGGAGATTGTTTAACAAATTTTTTAGAGTAATTAATAAAAATTAAAAATCTCTATAACGCATTGATTTCTTTACAATTTTGTATAATTACCACTACATTGTTTTTCATCATGATTTTTTATTTCTTATGAAAATGAAACTCGAATTGAAATATTAAACAAGATAAAAAAATCAGTGCATTAATTGTTTTTCAACTTTGTAAGTTATTTCAAGTTTTCTCAGAATTTTTCTTTGGAATACATACTTAATCATTTTATGTAGTATATCCGTAGTAATTATTTTGAAAAAATTATTTTAAAAGGAACGCTATGATAAAGAAAAAAAATTATATTCGTAATTTAATCGCAGTTTAATACTATTTTGTTATTCATTAAATTTTTATTATTTGACTTACGATTTATTATTGATATTGTTAATTTTTGTCGAGATTTAAATCATTAAGATTATGTATGACTACAATATAATATAATCATGCAAAATTAATGGAAAAGTATCAATCGGCATAGATTTTCTGTAGCTAGCCTAGATACATATATTTAGTGCAATTTTATTCGTTTTGTTCGTTATTTTGTGTAATAATGCTAATAATAGTTGCGATAAAATGTTTATGTTATATAATATGAGTTTATAAATTTGGTATGTGCGCGTATATGTATATGTACTTTTTTCACCGATTTTCGTGCAATATATGTATATATAATAATAATTACAATACATAACGTTAGCACTGTTTTAAAAAGTACTCGAGATTTTTTCTTTAATAAGAAGTAAAAACGTTATTTTCTTAAGTTATTTTTCCAATTACTTTCATAACAAAATTAATGGAAATATTTATGATATGTTAATATCTAAAAAATATTTATATTTAAAACAATAGTGTTTTAGCAATTAATGTTTTCATAATTAAGAAAATTAATTCTGCTTATCTCTTTGAAGGAATCTCTTTCAATTAAGGAAAAAATTTACGTTTATTAAAGAAATAAATTCCTAACGTACATGTAAAATTTTTATATACACACGCGCGCGCGTACACGTATGTACAATTATAAAAGTGTGTGTGTGGGTGTGTGTGTGTGTGTTTGTGTAAAAAGCTTAAAGTACACACACACACACACACACACACAGCGAGATGCTTGCGGAGGACCATCCGTTATATATAAAACCTAGCCACACGACCGAAATCTTTTTCTCTTTTTTATTATTACTTTCGTTATATGCAAAGTATTAATTTAAAAAAAGAAGATAAATATTCATAATAATGATTGTTCATTTCGGCGAGACACAGATTCTCGTACTGTTTGCGCATGAAAATGATTCTGATGCTAATTATTACATAATTATTTATGTTAATTCCTACGATGTAAAATGTTTAATATTTTACATTTTGTAGAATAGAAAACAGCTCATCAAGTTTCTTGAATGAATATTATAACAATATTTGAAGTTACAATTAATAAAGTAGAAGACAGAGAATAATTGTTTAATTTATTAATTATTATTATTATTCTTGAGTAATAAAAACTGAAAATTTAATAAATTTTCTTGGTATAAATATTATAGTTTATCAAGTTTATTGAAAAATGAACTCTTGTAATAAAACACGATATTAATTATTATAATAATAAATCATAATTTTTGCTGAAGTTTAGATTTTAGCACGAAAATGACCCTTCCAGTAATAAACTTTTTAAGAGTTATTTTTGCGTGTTAAATACGCAAGAGATCAAATACTAAATATGTCAGAGAGTTTCCTATATGAAAAAGAAAAAAAAATAAAAGAAAAAACCGGGAAGTAACGAGCGCAACGCGCGATGCTGTGTTTGTGCAAAATGTGCTTCTGATTTATTATATTGCATGTTAAACATGTTCGCTACTACTGTGTATGTACAGTTGAGATACATACGTGTCGATAATGATACGACGATTCTATTTGATGTATTAACTTGTTCCTTGTTTGAACGTTATAATAATATGATAGAATAGTTATATCACATATCGAAGTATATGGTGATATATTATAGCCATTCAATGCACTTACCACTTATCAGTACAACAGAGACACACTTATTTCAAATGGTGAATCCGTTGTTCTGTATTTTCTTTCTACTAATACTAATAGTGGCTATATAATAATTTACGATACAATTATATGATAAATTGTATGATTATACGAAATATAATAATTGTGATTTTAATAATTGTGACTACAGTGATATATATATACAATCTTGATTACGAAGGAAGATTATAACCAAAATTTATAAATATCTCTCAAGAGTGAAAAAGAAAATAATCTCGATTCATCGTCTAATTCCTCTTTGAAAGCGATATCAACATCCATGCCTATCCATATTGAATTGATGAAAATCAAAATGATTTAAATGTATATCTATTATGGAAAGAGCCTAAGCGACTTTACTTTATTTTACTATCATGTACATAAATCGAGATTATTGTCTTCAGACACGAAATACTATTCTTTTATAAAATTTGTAGTTGACAACAAATAAGATTAATATAGTTTTGTTTTCACACTACAGAAAATTTCTAATTTATTTTATATATGTGTGTGTGTGTGTGTGTGTGTGCGCGCGCGCGCGCGTGTGTATGTTATATAGAAAGAGCACCTTTTTTTTATAATAACGACAGCGAAAATTAATTATTATATTAATTGTGATGTAATAACGATCGGAAAAGAAAACTTGTTTTGTAATGAAAAATGATATACTTGCAAATGCAATAAAAATAATCTCTTTATATGTATATACTTTGCTATAAAATAACTTGCTACGGAACAAAACATTTATATATACACACACCACACCACACATGCACGCACACACACACACACACACACACACACACATACACGCGCGCGCGTGCTATGAATATACACATATATGTACTATTGCATTCGCATATATTTTTCAACAACTGTGTACTGTAAGTGTGAAAGTGTAACAATAGATAAATATATTTATTTACTCACAACGGCAAGATATTTGTGCAATCGATTTTTTATGTCATTTCCCTTATTTGGAAATTTTAGCTAGTAATAAGTAATAATACTTTTACCAGTTTTTACCTCCACATGTATGTATAATTTTCCATATAGCGTGCTCGACTATCTTTGAGACATGTTTTGAAAAATATGAAACAACAAATACATAGATATATATGCCATACATCTTGAGACTGTGTGTGTGTCTATATTATATCTTTACACATCATAATAAAGGAAGAGTAAGTAATTTAAATTATTAAAACAGCCAATGTATTTGTAACTTGGGTATTGATTATATGTATAAATATATATTTGATGCTGAAAAGTTTTGCGATAAATGATATATTAATATCAAACTTTTAATGTCTTTATTATTCTTATAAATTGACACTGAATGAAATTATGTTGATCACATACATATATTTGTGAACTTTAAAGAATAAATGCATGGTTTAAAGAATAAATGCAATATTATGTATCTCTGAGTAATTGAAAATTTGTTTGTATATTATTTAAGCAGTGAAATCAGTCCGCCCTACTCTGTACATGCTGATCAATTGCATAATAAAATATGTATAAGATTGATTAAAAAAAAATTATAGAAATTATTCGAATATGAATATTTAATAAGAAAAGTTGAATTTCTCTATGTATAATCGAATCGAACATCGATTAATTGATGTTCGATTCGATTATACTTAGAGAGATACTCGGCTCGTTAAGCCGATTGCTATGATTGCTATTCAGCGGATTCATTTATTGAATTCGCTAAATGCAGCCATTGAATCAATATTATTGCGATTGGTCTATTATTAATCGACCAATAATCAATGAGCATCTTATGTAAATCATTGGACGCGTTCAAGTTGACAAAGCGGCTAACCTGCTTGCCGAGCAAATGAGTATAATTGATTGTTACTTATAGATCCAACCAAACATGTTCAATCGCTCGGTAAGCATGCCTAGCCGCTCTGCAGTCTTGAATTCGCCCAATATGGAGACATTGTGCTGGATGCTCATTAGTCCAGCGGTCTTACGTTATGCTTATTTTCTGTTATGCGTTTCATGTGCGACAGGCTTAAAGGGCTTCACACATAAAACGTCGTTTGTCATAAAGACAAACGTAAAATATGATTGGATGATTTTTTTTATGCATATGTTTATGCGGCTATGCAAGTTTGTGTGAAATGGCCTTAAGGATATATCCACACAACTTGCATAGCCGCATAAACATATGCATAAAGAAAATTATCCAATCGCATTTCTCCTATAAAGACGCACGTAAAATGTGGTTGGATAATTTGCTTAAAACTGCTGATCAATGAGCATCTAGCATAATGTCGCCATATTTATTTACATAAGATATTCATTGGTTTAGCGACCTTATGTTGTGCTTATGCTCTGTTAGAGTGAAATCAGACGGTGCGGAAAACGACTTCGGAATAGAGAATGCATCATAGAAGCAACCAATCAGCGCTATTTGGAATAACGCAAAATAGCGCTGAATAGTTGTTTCAATGATGCATTCTCTATTCCACAGTCCTATTCCGCACTGATTTCACCCTTATGCATTTTATGTGTCTCGAAGCCCTTAAGACGGGGAGCACAGACTCTTTCATAAAGCATATCACACATAATGCACAAGAAAATAAATCAATCAAAGTTCTTTATTTCTTTTCTTTCCGCGTACTCCCCGCTTAAGGCATCATCCCCGCAGCACACTTTTTCCCGCAAAGCAGGGAGCACAGACTCTTACATAATTCATAAAACATGAGGCACAAGAAAATCAACTAGTCAATCAATCAATCAGAGTCCTTTATTTTACGAAAAGAAAGGAAATAAAGGACCTTAGAGTATATCCACACAACTTGCATAGCCGCATAAACGTATAAAGAAAATTATCCAATCGCATTTCTCTTATAAAAATGCACGTAAAATGTGATTGGATAATTTTTGTCATGCATACGTTTATGCGACAATGCAAGTTTGTGTAAATATATCCTATTTAGTTGATTTACTTATGCACTGTGCGTTATGCGTTACGCAAAAGTCTATGCTGCGGTCAATAATGTATTTTTATTATTCATTTAAATGGAGTGGATGAAAAATGTCGAACCAATCGCAAATCGGGGAGAAGGTGGCCAGACTCTGATGAGGGTCTCTATAATCAGCATAGGCTACAGATTTTCAGCAATGACGCAATATCATCAGATCTGTTTTCTGTGGCTGAACTAGTATATATTTTTAGAACTTAAAGTGAAATAGATAACGTTTGATATTTGTCGAAAGCGAGAAAGAGAGATCTAAGGTCAACGCGATGCTGCAAAAAACGCTTTTTAATTGGTCAGTTTGTACAATTCTTTCTTCTAATTGGTCCACCAAAGCATTTGTAGCGAGACTTTGACCACAGCCCTAATGCAGTCTAGTGTAGTCTAGTGTAGGAAAAAAAAACTAAATAGACCACAGAACGCACCCAAAATATATTTTGTGTGAGGTGGTGTGAGATCGGCAGCAAACCAATTAAAGGTTGATAGAAGAAAACAAATGTGTTTATCAGCCATGTACATATATCAGAATATGCGAACAATTTTGTAGTCTTTTGGTATTTTGCTGAATGTAATCGGCTAAAAATGAAAATGTATAACTGAATGGAAATCAATATTGATTCGATAGAGACTGAAATGAGTTCTATTCCAGAAATGAGGAACGATGATACACATTACGATACGACAAATTTTTATATCGGTTTAGGACTAGCAATTGCTTCTAGTGTTTTTATTGGTTAGTGATATGATATATTAGTTTAGTCAGAATTTTATATCAAGAATCAATATTATACACTTAATTTGTACCAGTAATAGTATTATTTTATTATATTTTACCTTGCTTTTGTAAAAAAAAAGCCAAAAATATTAAAAAGATGTACAAAAATTAGTTTCTTTGTTATTTTAATTTAGGTGCCAGTTTTATCATAAAAAAGAAGGCTTTAATCCAACTCCAAAAGTACGGTGGACTACGTGCATCGTCTGGTGGTTTCGGCTACTTAAAAGAATGGATGTGGTGGGCTGGTCTTTTATCTAGTACGTATAAATTTCGAAAGACGTTCTAGACACAATTTTTTTTATGACATTCATGTAAAAACATTCCAAATAAACATTACAGTGGGCCTAGGAGAAGCAGCAAATTTTGTTGCATATGCATTTGCACCAGCGTCACTTGTAACGCCGTTGGGTGCTTTAAGCGTTCTGATATCGGCAGTATTAGCATCCAGATATCTTAATGAAAAATTAAATCTTTTGGGAAAGGTGAAAAATACTTGTACAGGCAGAAACATTAATGTTGAAAATAATAGTATATATCTATTCTCTATATACAGATACTGCATTTTTATTGTTTTTTTTTAGATGGGTTGCTTGTTATGTATTTTAGGTTCCACAGTAATAATATTACATTCACCGAAAGATGAAGAGATCAGCAATCTAAGCGAACTGATTATTAAAATAAGAGAACCAGGTTATATGTTATACGTTTTAATCGTAGTAATGTCTACCTTGTCCATCATCTTCCACTTTGGTCCAGCGTATGGCAAGCAAAATATCTTGGTATATATTTGTTTGTGCTCATCTGTTGGCTCTTTGACCGTCATGAGTTGCAAAGGCTTGGGCTTGGCATTGAAGGAAACCATCTCTGGTGGGAAGAATGCATTTACCAATTGGCTGACATGGGTCTTTATATTTAGCGTTATTCTCTGCATCATGATACAGATGAATTATCTGAATAAATCACTGGACTTGTTCGATACATCTATTGTGACGCCAGTTTATTACGTCTTCTTTACAACTCTAGTGATAATAGCATCCGCAATTTTATTCAAGGAATGGGCAAAGATGAACATAGAAAATATCCTAGGTGCCTCTTGTGGCTTTCTCGTAGTTATAATTGCCATATTCTTATTAAACGCTTTTAAAGAAATGGATATACATTATGGCAATATCAGGCACATGTTGAGGCCTAAAAGAGAAATGCTATCGAGTTATAATTCAAGATGGGACGATCAAGGGGGAGCGAACACTAGAGTGGAAGCTCAGCACTTGCTTAATCATACTTATGTGAATTCAGATCTCACTAGGACTGTCTAAAAATTGTATCTATGGAAACGCACGTAACCTGCTCCATTTTAAAAATTTGTATAACAAAATCAAGAGACAGATTTAAGAAAAGAATTTATTGTGTATTGATTATTTATTGTAATATTCACAACTAATTACATAATTGTAAATACGCTTTGTATTATTGCTGAAAACGAAAGCAATAAAATACATATTTTGAGCATGTCTCAAAGTTCATACACAATATACGATATTCCTATCTATTTTCAAATAAAAAAAGTTTGTAAATTGAGAAATCTGTTCTTTTTGTAAAGAATAGATTCCCAGTAAATAAAATGTTGACAGCATGACAACAGTTGCCAGATTTCAGTGAGAATTAAAAGATCATGTTTCACCGCAGTTGAAAAATCAAGAAGCAGAAATTTAACGGAATCTCTTAACAAAATGTGTCATTTGATTAATCAAATGATTCGTTTTATGTAAATATTTGGAAAATAATATATAACTTGTGTTGGTGATTTTCGCAGTCAATCTTATCAAACATTATCGGCAAAATTTTATATTTCTATAAACATTTTAGTAAATTAAAATTTGTAACACACAATTACATCGCGAGATAAGTTTTAAAATTGACTGCTTGGAATGACTGATGATTAAATCCATGTAAGACAATAAGACAGATGTAAGGAAAAAACGAGCTAGCATTATGAAATCTAATCTATATAGTTTGAATCTATATGAATAGTTTGAATCTATATAGTTTGAAATGTCGATTCAAATGATTAATCGATAACGACAGAATGCAAATAAAAATTTGTAGCGTAAGTATTTTTATTTTCGTATCAGATAATGCGAGCTTATCACGTGATCCACTTGATATCCGGACTTGTCGCGATTCGTTCATTGGTGCCGTTGGTGGCTTTCGTGGGCTTTTGTCCATACGTGCAGAATGGCATTCAACCTAGCCGCTTTTTCATATATTGTGGCGTTAATCGGCGATGCGTTTCTAATATTTTTCGCGATATTTCACGTATGTCTCCCATAGGAAATGTTCGCGCGATAATTCACGGTAGTGAGAATCCGCGAGATANTATATATATATATACACATATATATATAATTGTGATATAACCTTAACGAATAACAATATATTGTGATAATGTATTATCATTATGTGTGATTAATAATTTTTATTAAACTTTTCAGGTAATCACGTTCGATGAGTTAAAGACTGGATATAAAAATCCGATCGATCAATGTAATAATTTAAATCCGGTAAGACATGTGTATGCGTTTACTGGATGTCAAATAATACATCCAGATAGTCAAATTTATCAAAAGATACATTTTGCAGCGTCTGTCATAAATTTCATCGGTGGAATGCCAGCAGAAATAGCAAATTAATTATAGAACCTCAGCGAAGTGTGCATTTTGTAATCATTTGAGTAATATATATTAATTGAATGATTGTTACCTGATCGATTCCGTTCAGTCTTTTTACTACGTTGATAGACTTTCTCGATGGATTTAAATTAGATGCAATTGATATCAATATTTTATATAAATCTGCTGGCAAATTACTACTATAATATGCTGCTAATATTTTGTTTACAGAGACATTACTTGTCACAGATAATTCTCTAATCATTACACATTTTGATTTCAGCTTGTTCTACCAGAGTATATACTGCACGTTGTGATCAATCTTTTATTTTTGATTAGCGAGCAATACTTTTCGCTGTTTATCAATATCCCACTCATAGCTTATCATGTGTGGAGATACATGAACAGGCCTCTGATGACAGAATCAGGCCTCTATGATCCTACAAGCATAATGAATGCTTATGATTTGTCCATGTATCATAGAGAAGGATGGATTAAACTAGCCTTTTACCTTTTGTCGTTTTTTTATTACTTGTATGGGTAAGTTCTCTTATTCACTTGATACCTTATATCTTTATTTAATATATTAATCTTCTTGCTCTAATATATATATAATTCGTATTCTAGAATGATCAGCTCACTGATAAATTGAAATGAGCAACCATCGTAAAGATTTTTCATTTTTTCTGTTTGGTGCAATGGTTGCTTATGCTGGAAATACAAGTTGTTTTCAACTTGTAGTAATGGGAGTTTTGTAACAAGTATTACGGAGAAAGATTCTTTGATATCCAACATATAGGTAAACTTTTTAACACACACACACACACACACACACTATAAAGTGCGCGCGCGCGCGCGCGTGTATGATCTAGACTACATTAGACTTTTTTTGGAGTATGCCACTATATATACTTCAAGCAAGATATTTATATAAGTGTGAATAAAAAAGATTTTGAGTCAAAATCAAATATTATAAATATCATTGTGCTTTTGTCAGACATACAAAGCTGAATATTTCCAAACGAAGGCAAATAAACATTAATACTGTCTGTATTTCGAAAAAAAATATCTGCGTATTGTTTACAAACTCGATTTCAACACAATAGATTTAATAGCTTTTGATACCTTTGTATGTAAAGTGTTCTTTCCTTTTCTTTCATGTATGATAAAGCATATATTTCATTTAACTTTTATATGTAATTATGATACAAAAGTATTATAGTTATAATAAAAATGAAATAAATAATATATAACTAATATGTACAAACTCTATATACTTTTTAACTTGTGTTATAATTTTTGTGCCATTATAATTTTTTTATGTAATAAACTATGATCTCTTTCGAACATGTGTGTATATATATATATATATGTATATATATATATACATATATATATATCATTTAGAATTCATTTAAAAAGAAGTGTCTTGTCCGAGAACCAATCAATTTCTAATGCGCATTGAACTCCGCGCAAGCTAACCTGCAACCTGCAACGGCAAAACTGCGGAAACTGTAAATCGTAATTTTTCACAAGATAAATATATTTTCTTCAAGAGAAAATAAAAGCGTAAACGAAATACGTTAGCTAATGAATAAATTTATATCAGATATTATTTTTGTTGACTCACATGTCGATTATTGCTGTAACACTACAGATTTTACACACCTCTCCATTTCCAACAATTCCAGCATTGACTGCTTGTATCTGCTGAAGTAACATAACCGGTAAGACTACACGTCATTTTGATGTATGTGACAACTTCTCAATACAATTAAAGTAATTTGTTTGATGTAAACAGGATTATTAAATCAAACCAAAAAAGATACGCTAATTGTTTTGGAATAAAGTAATCTGATGGAAATTTTTGATGATATTACCTAACCTAAAAGTTTATTGTAACTTTTAATTACAGGTAACTTAATTAGATTCCTGATAATACTGTGAAAAAAAAGATATTGAAGACTTACTTGTTTACTCTTAGAGATTATTGTAGTATAAAGATGCCAACTATTGGAATAAAACGTGACTTGCTATTTGAAGCATTAGGCCAAACATATTGTAAGTTATATATATATATATGTGCGCGCGCGCGTACATGTATGCGTGTGCATGTGTGTTTTTACTGATGTGTAGTATCAGTAAAGTTAGTTTATGTATCATAAATATTTTAATCTGTAATATACTTTTAAACCTTGGTTCAGCTGACGATGAGTTCCAAACATTATGCTTCAATTTTGGTTTAGAGCTAGATGAAGTGGTAAGTGTTGAACTATCTTAATAATTTGTACATTTTACTTAACAGTAATTACTTGACCTTTTGCAAATAGACAACGGAGAAACAAATGTTAGCAAAGGAACAAGGTTTTGATCAAGGTACAATAGATGCCTCTGAAGAGATTATCTATAAAATTGATATACCTGCTAACAGATATGATCTTTTGTGCTTGGAGAGCCTAACTACTGGATTGCTTATATTCTTGAACAAGTAAATGCTGCACTATATGCTTTTGTAATTTAGATCACAAAAATTTCATTTCTCAAGTATTATATTTCAAAGTATAAGTTTTATTTTCTTAAATAGGATATCCATACCATGTTACAAGGCAATCAAACCAAACACAGGATTGGAAAGGATAGTGATGAGCCCAGAGGTAGTATAGAATAATTATGAAAAGAAATAATTATACATGCACTTATTCAGCACTAAATTATCTATCTTGTTATTCTTTAGTGCTTAAAAGTAAGAGGGCATATAGTTGCTGCAATTTTAAGAGATGTTACTTTGACGCAAGAATCTTATAATAGTTTTATCGATCTTCAAGATAAACTGCATCAGAATATAGGAAGAAAACGTAGTCTAGTTTCTATTGGAACTCATGACTTGGATACAGTTAAAGGTCCGTTTCTATATGATGCTAGATCACCATCGAAGATACGTTTCAAACCACTTTATCAGGAAAAAGAATATACAGGAGAAGAAATCATACAATTGTATGCAGTAAGTATGCAATCCCTCTCATCCGTATTTGTTAATTATGTAAATAGTATCACATATATATATAAATAAAGAAACCTCATATCTATATATTTGTTGTATTGTATTTTTAACGTTTACAGACACACGCGCAGCTCAAACAATATTTACCCATTATAAAAGACAGTCCTGTTTATCCCGTGGTGTACGATAGTAATGGTATTGTTTTATCTCTCCCTCCTATTATTAATGGGGATCATTCAAAGATCACACTTGATACAAAAAATATTTTTATTGAATGTACAGCAACTGATGTTACAAAGGTATGTACATTTGCATGTTGCGTAAAGCTACTCTACTCATTGTATATACAGGGTGGCATGAATATACAGCCCCACTCGTTCCGAGCGGGGCTTACCGTCGCAAGCCTCTAAGCTCGAATGGCGCGGCGCGCCTGCTAGGCCATCTCTGCTCCTCGCGGCCCGCGTGCCGTACATTCGGTGGGCCGTACCTTCGGCAATAGTAGGTCGGGTGGACACGCGTATTCGGCTATCTTTAAACGATAATATCTCTCTTAATTATTGCGAGCGTTGCAAAATGATAGATGACTTTTCTACTCAGTTTAGTCCACTCTACCTGCTCGGGACGAGTGGGGTCATATATTCATGCCACCCTGTATATTTCTATTTGCGCGCAAGTACTATTTAAAACTAATAATTTAAAATTATAAGATGTCAATAATTAATGTTATTAATTGATATATGAAATATTATGTAATTTTATTACAAATTCTTACAAATTATTATATTATCTGTAGGCAAGAATAGTGTTGGACACGATAGTCTGTGCTTTCAGTCAGTATTGCAATACGAAATATACAGCCGAAATTGTGGAAGTAGTATATCCCGATAATCAAACTTTCTATTATCCAGAATTAAAATATCGAACAGAAGAAATTAACTACAATAAAGCGATTAGTTACATTGGTATTAAGTACGTAATTGAATTTTGCGTTGCAATAATGTAATAATGATTGCAGACGTAACTATATAATTATTTAAAAACATTCTCTCTCTCCCTTTCTGCCTCTCCCCCTCCCTCTAGACAGACTCCAAATCAAGTTGCAGAGTTGTTGTCAAAAATGTCTTTAAAATCTCAGATGAAAGATAAGGATACATTAATGGTAGAAATTCCACCGACAAGACATGATGTAATACATCCTTGCGATATTTATGAAGATATCGCTATCGCTTATGGATATAACGAAATAGAAAAAACTATACCAAATATATCGACAGTCGCAGCAGAAGTAAATATTCTATAAACTCTGATTATAATTTCATATATCGATGTCACATACTTGTATACATACAAATATGTGAATTGCAGTTTCCACTCAACAAACTTACTGACCAAATACGGGTGGAGTTAGCTCAAGCGGGATTCACTGAAGCATTAACTTTCTCACTGGTATGTTTCGAAAAAGTTTGTTCATGCTTAATTANTGCATTTAATTATTTTATAGTGTTCGCGTGAAGATATAGCGGACAAATTAGGATACAAGATAGAGGATGTACCAGCAGTTCATATATCCAATCCAAAAACTTTGGAGTTTCAGGTAAACCGAAAATTTTTTAGAAAAAGAGGAAGATGTTAAAAGTAATAAGAGAATATTAAAAATACAAAACCTCTGTACTGTAACCGAGCTTGAAACGAACTGAAATATAAAATAATTTAGATCGTAATATTGTTCGAACTGAAATGTGTGAAATAGCAGCTTTTAATAATTAAAAAAAAAAAATTTGCAGATTGCGCGTACCTCACTTTTACCGGGATTGCTTAAAACAATATCGGCAAATAAAAGGATGCCTTTGCCTCATAAATTGTTTGAAGTTTCCGACGTTGTATTGCGAGACGATACGGCGGAAGTCGGTGCGCGCAACAATCGTCGTTTATGCGCAGTATATGCTAATAAATCGGCTGGTTTCGAGATAATTCATGGTCTGGTAGATAGAGTGCTATTACTATTAGAGATACCCTGGAGCGCTAACAAGGATAAAAGTGGATATTATCTGCGTGCAGCTGATGGTAAGATAAATGGTGTTTGGAATGTATCCGTTTGATCGAATAACTACGAATATGGAATACCGGATTTACGAAATAAAACGACAAAAGAATTTATTACTTGTATTTTGCAGACCCGATGTTTTTCCCTCAACGATGTGCTGAAATTGTCTGTTATGGTGAAGCGATAGGAAAATTGGGAGTTTTACATCCCGATGTACTCTCAAAGTTTGAATTAAATATTCCATGTTCTGCGATGGAAATAAACATTGAACCGTTTTTGTAATAAAAATAAATAATGCGTAAATAGCAAAGTTAAAAAAATGAGGCTTCTATCATTCAGAGTTGAATTGACGTTTCTTCAACAGAGAGAACTTGTGCTTATTTATAACAATTGAAATGTAAGCATTAAGTTAATCTTTCTGCATGCGTACTGTCGTATCTTTTGAAAATTAAAGAAAATTAAAAAAAAAATTTAAATTACAAAAATATATAAAGGAAACTCGATTTTTTTACAAATGAACACTTGAAAAATCTCGCAATCTGTTGTAATTATTTAGTCTCTTTTGTCTACTTGAAATCAATGCTACAATTTAGGATGCTATATCTAGGTAAGAAATAAAAGTTCATATTTGTTAAAGTTGTATTCAACTTTAATTTATTAAATTTAAATATTGAAAAATTAATTGGTGTTCACTTGTTATTATTTTTTTTTAATGAAGCTGATATTTTGACCATTTTCAGTGTCCTCTATTCCTCTCTCTCTCTCTCTCTCTCTCTCTCTCTCTCTCTCTCTCTCTCTCTCTTATAAACGTAAAATTGTGTAAAAACTATCAATACGTTCTTTAATGATCAAACAGACATTTTCTATTTGGAAACATATTTTTTTTCGCTGTTGAAGACTGTCAATCATCTGATTCGGATAATTAACAAATAAAAAGAGACGGCGAATGGAGATATCTGTGCGCAATTGAAGTTGAGCGCCAGACGACACGACATGACACGCGTGGCAGTGTAGTAAGGCAGGTAGGGCTGCGTTCGGAAACATCAGCTGAATACCCACGTTTAATGTTTATCATCCTATCTTTGTTCAGATTCCTACCTAGATGCTCCCCAGGTGTCATGTCATCCTTGTCTAATGTACGATAAACAACAAGAATGGAGTGATACCTGGGTGACACTCGAGTGGAGGGGGGGGGGAATCTGAATAAGGATAAAATGATACACATACCACAGGCGACAGACGATAGCGAAGGGAGCGAACGCGCAGCGGTAGACCAGTCTAGAGTAATATGCCGTATCTAATGATATATGCCATTGCCAATATTGCCATGGACGCCATGAATGCTATGTAGGCCGTGTGATAGAGGATAGAGCGCAGTGACATAGAGGGAGCGCAGTCGCGAACGTTCGAGATCGAGGAGTAAAGCAGAATGAAAGGTTGGCTCAACCGCGCCGCGGTTCGTCAAAGCTGAGAATCGCTAAGCGCCGCGCGCTAGACTAAGGCGACGGCGGACGGCCGAGTGTGGACGGATGTGCGATCACTACGATCATTACGATCCGCGGCGCGGCCGGCCAACCGCGAAGCGCGAGCACCGAGCACCGAACACCGAACACGAGCAGTAGCACGAGCAGCAGCAGCAGCGAGCGGCGAGAACGAGAACGAAAAGCGAAAAGTGGTAATAGTGGTATATTGGAGAATCTGCTCTGGTCTCGTTCGCCGTCGTCGGCCATAGTGAAAATGGCGGGTATTAGCTTACGTGAATGACGACGACCGTTCGCCTCCCGAGAGCTTATAGTCGCACAGTCGCGGAGAGATTTCGAGTGTACGGTGTGTGCTTTGCCGCGATACGGCTATATCAGCGGGGTAACTGTGTGTCATATGATTTATCTGGGGGGTAAAGATGCAGAATGTAGCACAAGGAACGACCTCGGATAGCCAGAAAAGCCTCGAGAAGCCAGTCTTGCAGCCAGCAGCAGCAGCGGTATTACCACCACCACCACCAGCGAACGTTCACCACGACACTGGAAAAACGTCGTCGACTCCCCAGTCTTCGAATTCGAGTCCCACGAAATCGGAGACTGAGACCTTCTCCGAGCTGCAACCGCGTTTTATGACAGATTCGTCAGAGAGCGAGGAGGACAGCGTTTCCGAGGTAAACGCTAACGTTAAATCCTAGGCGAGCTTCTCTCTCTCTCTCTCCCTCTCTCTCTCTCTCTCTCTCTCCCTCCCCTCCCTTGTCCCCCTTCGTGCGCGCGCGCGCCTAGATGCAACGTGATGAGATTTCGCCTTGCCGTGTGCACGGCCAAGAGGACATGAGAGTAAGAGAGAAAAGGTGGGGACACGGTTCTCAAATGGAATGAGAAAGGGAGAGAAAGAGAGAGTATATGTGTATGTGTGAGCGAGCGAGAGAGAGAGGAAAAGGGAGAGAGAGAGTGTGTGTGTGTGTGTGTGTGTGCGTGCGCGCGCGCGCGTGTGTGCGCGCAAGCTATGGCCTACGCTCGTGAATACGTGTACACGCGTTCGCGAACGATCATAGTCTTAACGAACCGAGCTTCTTGACATGAAACATGCCGATTTTATCCTACGTAGGCGTCGTCTTCCTTTTCTTCCTCTCTCGGTAACGACGTTGTCGTCGACAACGTTGACACACTCGTCATCGTTCACAGGGCGGATACACGCGCTATCTCCGTTGGATCGCGTTCGCCAGTTCTAGGAACGCGCGCTCAATTCCGATCTCGAATTATCTGCCGTTGAGCTCACTCGAATATCTCTCCTTTCTATCTTTCTCGCTCTTGGTCTCTTTTTTTCTACTCGCTGGCGTTTCCTCTGGCATTTCCTATTTGTGTTAACGCGCATTTTCGCGTCAGCATCGTTGCACCGAGGATGTCGGCGACATTATGTGCATGCACGCGCTCGTTATACCGGATCGATTGTAACGATCTACGCGACGTGCGTGCGTGTGTGCGTGTGTGTGCTTGCGCGCGCGCGCCTGGTGTGTATGTATGTATGAAATGGTGCGTATGAAACGACATATCCATCCACACACGGCCGTTACGTGCACACATATTTGGATGTTCCTCGTGATTTCCATATACATATGCTTAAATTCGCGCGTGTCATTGGCATATGTTTCGTGTGTATGCGTGAGAGGACATTCAAGTCAAGCAGAGAAAACGACGAGGTTATGACTAGTCGTCGCTGTGCCAAGATAGTTTCGTTAAGAGACTATGGAAGGGTACACTTGAAAATAGGTCTGTTCTTTTTAGCTAAGATTCTTGCATGCTTTATCTTTCTTCCTTTTCCACGTTGGAGAGAAAAAGATGAATCCCGCAAGAAGCTTAGTTCTCTAAAAGGAACAGATCCAATGATTGAAATTTCTATTCTCTTCATTCAAAAGAGTATATGTATATACATACGTATATATCCTGCACATTTTAAACTATACTACAAAATAATTTGTCGACAAGTATGTTTGACAAAAGAATATACTTGTCTTTCTGAACGGTTAAAAGCGAATAATCGAGAGATAACTAAGAACAATTTTTTATTTCATTCGTTATCACCTCTTACTCGTAAGGCAACAGGTAGAAATGTGAAAAGGAGAATAAATCATTAAAGGGAATGTCAGTTTGTAATTTTATGATTCTAAAGTGACTATGATCAACAAAACAGTGTCGCCTTGCAGTTGATTCTATTTGAAACTTTAATAAATCGTTGGATCGTGATTTATAATAATTTATACGTACGTTTGCAGGGAGGAAAAAGTTTTGACACGCGCGTAAGGTGGACTATCGAGGCTTTCCTCGCCTGCGCGCTGCGTCACGCGGCGAGTTTCAGGAGGAATGTACAAACTCATGAGAATCGGGTTTAACAGCTTTTGAGTGTCTTGACACTACGTTTGCTCGACAAGTTTTGTCAGTCAAATGTCAAATTTGCTGCAAGCTCTATAGGAAATGTTTGACCTGGGTCATCATTGTTTGAGGGATCAATACTTTCGTAAGGGAAAAGAATATGATACAATACTTTTTACAAAGTTTTATCTACTGACACTCACTGATTGATTGACGTCTCTTTCCGTCTTGGAACGTCTTGCTCTCTATCCTGTAACGCACAAATTTAAAATTTTCCCACTCTTGTTGTCACATTCTTGTTTATGGCACAGCTGTTTAAGGTAATAATTTAGAAAAATTAATATTAAATAACTGAGGTCGAGTTGCGAATCACATCGATCACAAAAAGAATTGGTTTCTCTGTTCCTTGCCTTTTTTCTCATCATTTACGATAGAGGATGATAATACGATTATAACCTAAAAGTCATAAAAATACCAATCGGAATTTGCTTGACACAAATTATCATGCGCTTTTGCAATCCCATTCAACAACGTCCGATAATACCGATGAGATAAATCAAAGACCAAAAAAATCCTAGTTAATTTAACTAGTTGATTTCTTGTTTATCTATAATAATTAAAATTATAAAAATCCATATAGAGAGGCACCAATGTCTTAATTATGGTTTTTTTTTCCAATGTTATCTCTCTAGTCTAAGCTAGTAACCATTAATTCTTGCACATTGTATTTATGTGCGTCTAATTTTCTGCCAAACATTGAATGCCCAATTCTCAAGTATCTACACGAGTGTTTAATTAGCACTTAATTGTACACTAGATTGCAATCTGTTTAATACTAATAGAAGAATTAATTGATGCGATAGGCGTAACTTTTGGATGCGTAAAGAAGATGTTGCAGCTCTTTTAATAATGAACATTCCCAATTCCTTTATTTCAAATCTTTTTCCTTCAAACAACTTTTAAGCTTCAAGATTATATTTGAGCAATATCTATTTTACAAATTTATAAGAATTATACTCTCCTTTCTATTAATCAAATTGTTGTAATCAAGTTTTCACGCAAAAGTTTGTTAAATTGAATCCAAGACGAATTTTTTATTAACTTTGTTGTCGTCATGGTCGAAGCTATTTTTTTTCTTCTAATATTGTAACATTGATTTTAATTTCTAGACTTTGTTTCGTCCTCCTCTCTCTTGCCAAGGTCTGTACATGTAGGCATATAGAATTGTATTTATGTCGCTGTATAAAAACGTATTGTGCAAAGTCAATTACGTTGGCATACCTATTTATTGAAATGTTCTTTTTGCTTTAAACATTTGAGTAGACACACACAGGAAGCGTCCCGAAATTCGCGAATCAGAATAGCTGCACAGTAGGAAGAGTTTGAAAAGATTTCGGGACACCCTGTACACACATGCGCACGTGTAGTATGTATACATATATACGCATATACACGTATATACCCGTCTGCAATTAAGTAAGTAGATCTGTAAACGTACTTTGCACATTTTTTTGCATAATTTTTTGCACAAATGCATAAATTTGATCAAATCACCTGTAAACAGTAGTGAAGAATTGAATAAATAATGATCGGAGCTCGAAACGAAGAAAAGGGCAAGCTCCAGCAACTTATCAGCTAGCGATTAACGCAGTAAAGCACTTTAGAGATATTCGACGAATTACACTTGGAATTTTACTTGGAGCAAAATAAAGTCGTCGATCAAGTTCTATCTAGACGGAACGTGGTCGAGGTCGTCCTAAGGGTTTGCGATCGCATCGAGAAACGTATCCTCTTTCCCACACAATCTCTGTCTCGCTTGTACAACCACCACCTTTCCTCTCCACTTCACCCACTCGTCGAGTTTATCGTCGTTATTCGTGTTGGTTAGATTTCGCATCAGCCACCAGGTGGTCTTGGTTTCGCTAGATGCGTACACGTAGATGGCCAGTCTCGCCGTAACCTCGTCGTCGTCGTCGTCGTTGTCGTTGCGGTCGCGGTCGCGGTCGCGGTCGTTGAGGGATGAAGGGACCGGAGTTGAGAAAGGAAGGAGGAATGTCAGCGGGGAATTCGGGAAAGGGTTATATAACCCATGAGGAGTTGATACATGTATGAGTTAACAGTTGCTGACGACATCGTTGAGCGCTTGAAGCTTTCTTTTCGTCGTCGCTTCGTCTCTCGCGAATTCGCTGATCGCTCACACAATTCCCCGCACACATCCTCCTTTGCCAGTTGCCTCCTCTCCACTCCTTTCTCTCGCTATAGTGCAAGCGTGCGCGTTGCAACGACTTGCACCTTCATTCTGATGTCTACGGGAGCACACGAGAGCATACGAGAGCATCGCTGAGCATCGCGGCCACCGAGGTGCAGTGTTCGAATGCCGTAGCCGTTCCCAATCCTTCCCATCCTTTATCCTTTAGCCTTCTTCCTTCCTCCTTCCCCGGCAACCCCGTGCTCGCGCTCGGACGTAAGATTCTAAGAGTCGCGGAGAGGAGGAACGAAGGAGAAAGAGTGAAAGAAGAGAAGAATGACTGGCATGCATGTGTATGTGTTATATTTGTCAGAGCGTGTGCAATGCTGGTGAAGTACTCGCGCGCGCGAGTACACACACACACACACACGCGCGCGCGTATGAATACATGCTTGTACGCGCATAGTCGTGCAGGAAACGGTGCACTGCACAAACACAGGGCTACAGGGCAACGCGCGTCGCACGTGCATCCATCCCGTCGATCCGCGTGTGCGTGCGCGCATATGCACAATATGACGCGCGCGCGCGCAGTACATGTCGTGTACATGGGATGCGCGAGTTGCGCGAGTTGCGCGAGTTGCGTGAGTGTTCAGTGTACTGCGTTCGTCGCACTGCTGTCGGGCGCACCACCTAGTGGGTTTCCCGTAATACGCCGCGCGTTCTTGCTCGCGAGCAGTCGCGAGTGTCCGCACGAGTTCGCTCGCGGTGACGATTAGCTCGTCCGTCCAATCTCTGAACCTCCTCCGTCAGTTGCACTCGCTCGCGTAATTATTCGCGGCGTACCGGTGGCGTTCTCTCACTACGCTTTAAACTTTAACTGCTTTAAGGCTTTAAGACTTTAAGGCGTCGTCCTGCTTCATTCCGCGCGTAGCACAGCATAGGACTCGCTCGCTGGTCGATGCACGCGTGGATTGTGGAAGCGACCATATTATTCTATATCCGACGGTGTTGGTACGGAATTCCTCCTCGTCTCCTTCCGTTCAGACGGCGTGGAAGAGAAAGAACCCGTCGATCTCACTCGTCGTGCGCGCGCTATGTGTGTGCGTGTACATGTGTGTCCCGACACGAATGTACGACGGCCGATCGTGCCAGCTCGAGGCAGGGTGAAGAGAGGCGATAAGCGGAAGAGCGACGCATGGCTCGCGCGTAGGTATTGCACGCGAGTATACCATTCATAGGGACCACAGGTCGTGCAAGTGTCAGTATCGCCGTCGTCGTCGTCGTCGCCGTCGTCGTCGTCGTCGTCGCCGTCGCCGTCGCCGTCGCCGTCGCCGTCGCCGTCGCCGTCGCCGTCGCCGTCGCCGTCGCCGTCGTCGTCGTCGTCGTCGTCGTCGTCGTCGTCGTCGCCGCCGCCGTCGCGGGGCCGCTCCTCCTTCTCCTCTTCCTCCTCCTCCTCTTCCTCCTCCTCCTCCTCCTCCTCCTCCTCTTCATCCTCCTCCTCCTCCTTCTCTCCCCCCTTCTCCTCCCCCTCCTGGCAGTCCTGGCTCCTTCACGGGGGAACGGCCGCGCGCTAAGCACTCCTAACATCACTTATCTCGTCGTAGCGACCGCTCGCTAGAGCCTAGAAAACACACAATTATACTTTCACCCGGCGCGTTCCCGATTTACGTTTATTGTCTCTCGCAGTGGCGATAACGCGCGGTTCCATTCTGTCGCGCAAAACTCGAGCATGACGCGGGCGCGTTCGCCACGACGACACGTCCGAGTCGAAACGAAAGAGGCATTCCCCTCCGCATTCTCATCTCTCTCGATCGAGATTCAGCTCGGAATCTCGCTTGTTTGAGGATGCCACAGATCAATCAAGCGTAGATAAATCACGAGAGCATGATCACGAGAGCATAATCGAAATGTAGACGACGGCAAATAATTTCTTATATCCAATTCTCTTCTCTTCTCTTCTCTTCTTTCTTTATTATTATATAACTTTATCGACAGATATTTCGTTGTAGGTGGAGTGCTTTGCGATCGATCAGGTTGAATTGGACGAAGATCATCCCGAGTCGTCGAAATTCTTACTGACACCTGAAGATCCCGAACGTTCTGTGGATCCTGAGACTCAAGCGCGTCTCGAAGCACTTCTCGAAGCGGCCGGCATTGGGAAACTATCATCGGGTGATGGAAAGCACTTGCCCGACCACGAGGTTCTCCGTCGCTTAACATCGAGTGTTTCTTGTGCATTGGATGAAGCTGCGGCAGCATTAACACGTATGCGCAGTGACAATCCGCGTACACCGAACGAAAAGCGTTCTCTCGTCGAGGCGTGCACCGACGGAGACGTCGGTACTGTTCGGAAATTATTAACGGAGGGCCGAAGTGTCCACGAGACCACCGAGGAGGGAGAAAGTCTGCTCTCTCTTGCTTGCTCAGCTGGTTACTACGAACTTGCTCAGGTTTGCATCCAAATAATCATTAGTCTACGATTCCTTTCCCTCCTAAGAACCAAATTATTTCCAAAAAGTTCGTGTTCTACTATCATTACATTGATCCTAATTTGGGAAACATGTATGATATTTTGTTAGAAACGCGTTGAAATGCACCAAGTACGTATATGCGTGTGAATAAAAAATTTCCGGTTCTCACACGTTTAACGTACAATCTTCATTACGGCGATATGTGTATGCGTGCGTGATGTGCCCCCCTCTCCTCCATTATGGATTTCATAAACTTGCTCTCATATAAATCTGTCTCTTTTTTTCTTCAAAAAAAAAGAAAATAAAAAAATATCTCGTGAAAGACACTCTAGTGCCTCTCATAGGTAAAGACGTGTTCTGCTGTGTGCGCACGTTGGCGCATGCTGCCTCTCCTCCTTTGTCATTTTCTTGATACGCATATTTTACCGTGTACATGTATATTATACTGACTTTATTTGTGCAGGTGTTGTAATTAATATTAATAGTTTAGTTTGAATGGTTGTAATAATACATTGGTACAGTAATTCTCATTATGTAAAAGGATTAGAAAATAAATAATATCGGACGTATTATTCGGTAATGTTATTGTGCATTGGCTGTAAGGATACAAGGTGTAAAAATAAAATCTCTTGGCATGTGTTTAATAATTGTCGAAACAATTCAAATTTATTTACATTACATTTATTGTTATTACAGCCACTCAGACGGTCAACAAACTACTTATTATTTAACAGTGTACGATTGTTACTTCGTCTTGAAAATAAGGAGGTTCTAACTTAACTTTACTGTCGAAAAAACTATTTTTGATACATTTATCTATTTTCAACTGTTCTTGCATGACTATATTTTCGTGATATTTACGTGATTTATTTAATTAATAGTAATTAGCTAAAATTACTTTTAATTATTATGTAATTAACATAAGAGATTCACGAGAAATGTATTCTTATGGAAAAGTTTTTTAAAACGTAAATACATACATTCTTCAAGTCTCTTATATATATATATATAAGAGACATTATATACATACATACTTCAACTTTTTTCCTTGTTCCTTTATCAAACTGTCATGTTAATCACGGACATGAAGTTGGCATTATAATTGTATGCAGATACATATAATTGTGTAAGATAATTTATTTGAAATTAATTTCGTAGACCGCGATGAAATTTTTCCGTCATTGCGTTTTTCTATGATACAGGTACTTTTGGCGATGAATGCTAATGTAGAAGATCGTGGCATCAAGGGGGACTGCACCCCTTTGATGGAAGCTGCTAGTGCAGGGCATGTAGATATTGTATCTTTACTGATTGCCCATGGAGCTGATGTTAATGCTCAGTCTACGTCAGGTAAAATTAAAATATCCTACCGTTTCTTGTATCTTTTATATCGCAATATACTGTAAAATCAACGATACATTATATTAGCTTCTTAACGCTATGTGTAAATATTATTGAGGTTACGTGGTGTCGTTTCGTTTCGGTATTGTTTCAAATGTAATTGTATTGATCAAAGGTAATACACCCCTTATGTATGGATGCGCCGGTGGACACGAAGAGGTGGTACGTGTCCTACTAAATTCGGGAGCCAATGTCGAGGATCACAATGAGAATGGTCATACGCCTCTCATGGAAGCTGCAAGCGCTGGGCATGTTCCAGTCGCTAAGATATTGCTTGAACACGGAGCTGGCATTAATACTCATTCCAATGAATTTAAAGAATCTGCGTTAACGTTGGCCTGCTACAAGGGACATTTAGAAATGGTCCGTTTCTTGCTAGAAGCTGGTGCCGATCAGGTAACTAACAATGATTGTTTCATCCTTTTCTCTACGATGTACAGTAAAGATAATATTAGATGGAATAGAGTGCGCTCTGATCTGTGTATCTACAGACGATAAAATAATCGCGTTGGGTAGGGAAAACACCTGTCACATTCCACTGAACATACAGATAGGCAAATTGCTGCCTCTTCTCTTTTCTGGAAAGTCAGTTTCGGAAAAGGAAGAAATGCAACTTTTCTAATAACATGGTTACTCTTCCGAAAACTACCTGTTTTTTAATGGGAAGTGAACGTTGGCTATCAATGTTTTAATTTCACCGAATAACTCGCTCATTGGTTGATCTAGCGTCCCCCTACATTTATATTTTTAACTACATGAGTAGCGCCGCTTTGTTTCGAATTGTTTTAGTACAGTTTAAAGCCTTCCAGTACATAGAATTACATGACAAGAGATCGGAATGGAAAACATGTGGTCTAAGAATTTTTTTTTACGCAACCTATCTAATCTTAATTCAAATATTGATATTTTATAATTTTACAAATAATGGTGTTTCTATGCATTTTTACAGGAGCATAAAACCGATGAGATGCATACCGCCCTTATGGAAGCATCAATGGACGGTCACGTGGAAGTTGCTCGTTTACTTTTAGATTCAGGTGCCCAAGTAAATATGCCGACGGATAGTTTTGAATCGCCATTAACATTAGCTGCCTGCGGGGGTCACGTGGACCTGGCTATGCTTCTGATCGAACGTGGAGCAAATATCGAGGAAGTTAACGACGAGGGTTATACTCCATTAATGGAAGCAGCGCGCGAGGGTCATGAAGAGATGGTTGCTTTACTTTTGAGCCAAGGTATGTATTGTTGTTCGTTCAAATAAACATAATATAATGTTAAACAACAGGGATACAATGTAATGGATGTATTCAACAAAAAGGTGCAAACATCAATGCTCAAACTGAGGAAACTCAGGAAACGGCGCTTACTTTGGCCTGTTGCGGTGGTTTCTTGGAAGTTGCTGATTTTTTAATCAAGGCGGGAGCGGATATCGAGCTGGGCGCATCTACTCCTCTAATGGAGGCTGCACAGGAAGGACACTTGGATCTTGTTCGATATTTACTGGAATCTGCGGCAGATGTTCACGCTCAGACGCAGACAGGAGATACAGCCTTGACATACGCATGCGAGAACGGTCACACTGACGTTGCTGATCTTCTATTGCAATTTGGCGCTGATCTAGTACGCCTTTACTATAATTGTATAATACTCAACTTTTGCAAAAATTTATCCTTATATATTTTCCCATATTATTTCGTCTCATTAAATTTATCATTCAATCTCTGTGCGAATTATTTATATCAATTCATTGTGTATTTAAGGAGCATGAATCGGAAGGAGGTAGAACTCCACTGATGAAGGCTTGTAGAGCGGGCCATTTGTGCACAGTTCAATTCCTCATCTCGAAGCGCGCCGATGTCAATCGACAAACGACAAATAATGATCACACACCACTTTCGTTGGCGTGTGCTGGTGGTCATCTTGCAGTGGTTGAGCTACTCCTTGCACAATCTGCGAATCCTTTTCATAAATTAAAAGTAAGAGATTATCCTTATACTTTGAAGTAATTGTACTTTTCAAGTAAATGTCATGTTTTTATATAATTATTTCTGATTTATTTCAATTTGTTGCATATATATATATATACGCTTTGAAATATACAAAAGTTCACAAAGATTTAATATGAACATAATATCTCTCAGTAAGATAGATTGACACATTGTGTGATATACTATATTACCAATTTCTCAATTCTGTGCGACATTCGTACAGTATTTTAATATTTTCTATACAATCTTTTCAAGGCATTAATTATATTTGTTTTGATATATAACCCAATGAAATAAATTATAGGATAACTCTACTATGCTGATAGAAGCGGCAAAAGGGGGTCACACTCCTGTTGTTCAGCTCTTATTGGATTATCCTCATAGTATTATGATGAGTGCTCCTCATAGTGCTGCACCTGCGCCCATGCTATTACCGCAACAGCAACAACAACAGCAGCCACAACTGCAACAGCAGCAGCAGCAACCGCAACAGCAGCAACAACCACAACATATAAGTCATCAACAACACGTACCTCACTCTCAACAAACATCTACACAACCACAGCAGCAGCAGCAGCAACAGCAACAACAACAACAACAACAACAACAAGCCGCCGAGCAACAACAAGCGCAAAATCTTCAACCCAAACATAATACGCAAAAATCATTATTAAGAAAAAATCGATCAGTGACTATGATGCCCGATATGAGCCTTACTTCTGCCGAAGCGCAACAAGTTCGTTCACAACCCGCAGGAGAATCAACCACTACTATTAAGGATGATACCAATATTCTTGATAAAGGCAGTGGGGGTTTTACAAGTTTGTCAGAACCTAATATTAGTCTTAGTCCGACGCCAGCAGCGTCAACGCAAGTGATACATGTCAGCGAAAGTCGGAAAGCTGTAACTAGGCAAGAGCAAATCCTTCACAAGCAACAAATACTTGAAGAACTGCAAGTACGTCCTTTGTACTAATTCTCGACAAAGTTCCCTGATATATTTAAATACATATTGTAAGAATCTTTGATTAACTGTAATAGCATTTATATATGCTTAACTCATCTAAAAATATAATTATCTTTTTATATATGATGTATACGCAGACACAAAATTCAAATAGACAAAAAAAATGTTCAAATATAATGCATTTTTTGTAATTATATTGTATTCTATATATATCTATATGTATGCGTGTGTGTGGACGGTTTCGTATAGTCTCTTTGTTAAGTCGTATAATGGTATCTCTTTCAGAGGGTAGAACGAGAACTACAAATTAAAGGAGCAGGACATTTGTTTTCTGGCCCACGGAATTCAATTATTAATCAATCTCAACAGCAGCAGCAAGATCCTAGCGAGACAGACGCATTATTACCAGGCATGTTGAATATTGACTTGCCAGCTCAGTCGACATCTCCTCATGGTATTTTCTTCACTTTATTTTATCGAAATGAACATTTACATTAAATGTTTATGATTGTATATGTTAATGTTTTCAACGTGAAATTTTTCTATAATTTTTTGTTTGAAAGGTTTAGTTTGCAATACAACCGGTATGTCTGGTGGTTCACTGACGTATCCAGGGGTGCACACTAACGACGCAGCGTTGGTGTGCAGCGCTTATCTTGATGGTAAAATAATGGGGATGCAAGCTGCACAGTTCCAGAAAACGCTTTCCGTGGTTCCAACCGCGACGGAAACGTTCCCCACAAATACATTTCCTTCCTCACCTCCCTTGTCTCTTGCGCCATTACCTGTTACAACTACTACCACCGTATCACTCATTAGTGCTACTTCTTCAACAACTACGCCGAGTCCGCCGAGCATTTCTACGCCTCCAACCGTTATAGCCGTTTCTCAATCGCCTATTACTGCAAGCAGCGACGTCAGCCAAAATACTGCTATAAGCGATCGTCCGAAAGCTAAACCCGTATCAAAAAAGGAAGGAAAAAATGTACGAAAAGCTACATCTAGTATGGGGATGGCAAAATTACAGCAGACACAAGCAACCATAATGGCTGGACTTCACCAACAATATCAACAGAAACAACGTCAGCATCCTTCTTATCAAGTGCAACAGGTTCAGCAGCTACAGCAACTAAATCAACAACTGCAACTTCAGTTGGATCAAGTGCAGGTGGATTTATATTTTTTTTCTTTAATATCTTATTTTGACTTCAAAAATCTGTTTACGCGTGAGACAACAATTGAATTTAACACACGTCAAGTGCTGTTCAAGATTTGTAATTTTGAACATTGATTTGACGTGCGTCTGTTACCTTTCTTTTCCTGTCTATTTAAAAAAAAGGGGGTAGTGGGGAAAAATGGACATGAATACAAGCCGATACATATGAAGTGCTCACAATTACAAATCGTAACGGCATCGATGTAGACTTTTTTTTTAATGATTTTTGTTTTTTAATACAGATACAACAATCGCAGCAGCCACAATCGCAACCGCCGCAACAATCTCACCAACAAACTCATTCACAGCAAACCAATATAGTTGCTAATAGCACTGGTAGCATACTTATGCCCACTCAATTGATGTCACACTTGCATCCTACGCATCATCATTTGCACAATCAGGTAATTATATCGTTAAATGATTATTTAATGGTTATTTTTGTATTGAAACACATGTTAAAAAAACACATTTTTAATAGCAAACGGCGCAAGAAAATCTTCCTGAACAAACGGATCCTGAATTGACGCGAAAATACAGAGAAAGCGCGTGCGCGTTTTTTACTGGCGCTCAGAAATCTAAAACTTTCTCCCCTAACGAGAGAGTATTGAAATTAGAGGATGGCACGGATATTCCTATCGATGATGCGTTTGAAATTTTTCGTTCCATCAGTTTCGACGATCCAGTTGACAGTAAATATTTTTATGAAGTTTAAGAAGGAAAAAAATAGTGAAAATAATTTAACCTTTCATTATTCCATTTCGATATAGCAACAGAAGATCAAGAGAAGCTTGAGTTAAAAAGATTGGATGTATCGAATAACAAGGAACAGCAACAACAGCAACATTTGCATACTACACAAATAGTTCAGCAAAGTGGAAGTCCTCACGTATCCCAAGAATATTTTACTCCTGTGCTATCAGTACCTTCGGTTTCTTTACCGGCCTTACCATCATTGCAAGTGACCAGCGCTGGTGTTCAAATAGAGGCAGACATATCAGCGGGTTTACAACTAACAAGTACGCAATCCTTGCAAAATCCAACGCTGAAGAATCGTCTGAGGGCCTTCGAGGAAGGCTTCCGCCAAGGTAGCATACATTTTCGCGAATGTATGCAACATATTAGCAGCGATACTTTCCAACCTCAATTGTTGCTTCAGTCCTCTCAAATAAGTAAGTTGTGTACGTTCATCATTAGCACATCTATAATGTTACTGAATTTCTCACAATAGTGAATAATTTTTCATTTATTTTTTCATTACTAGCATTTCCTACACAAACATTACCAGTTGTGAGTGGCGCACCAGGGATAATAGATAGTATACCTCCTCATCAATCAAGTAATTATGTGCAATCCACAACTTGCAGCACTAATCAAGTTCAAGTTGCTACCCAGACTCAAGCACCTGCTACTACAACAACTGCGAACGTTGCTACCTCCGACAAGAAACAAGTGTATACCGCACCAACAACCGGCAAGGGCAAAAAGGCCAGATATCCTCTCCTGTCTCAGCAACAGTCTTGCCAGCAACAACAAACTGCCAATGCTCAACAAACTCCTAACTTTCCTGCGCAAAACTATCAGCTAGATCCAGCGACAGGTGAGAATTATGCGATACTGCGATTTCCGTTGTAATTGCACTGATAATACCATGCGATGATGCTCAAAATAAATTGCCAAGAATGTCCTCACTGTTTAGTTATTGACCAATGTACAAAATAGGTGTCCCAACGGTCGGTGGATACGCGTCTAACCAAGTTCCACCCGCTCCGTTTTCGTGTATAGATGTTGATTCAGAAACTGACAGCAATCACGATACTGCGCTGACTTTGGCTTGTGCGGGAGGGCATGAAGATCTTGTAGAACTTCTTCTGAGTCGCGGTGCAGATATAGGTAAGTGAAATGTACATCATTACGTGGCTGAATTTAATACATCAAATTTTCTAATATATTTAATATATAAAAAATATTTGTTGCCTACATTATGAAATATAGAGAAACTTTTATCAAGCTCATAACGAACAAGCTGACATACTCCATTTCTTTGTAGAACATAGAGACAAGAAAGGATTTACGCCGCTTATTTTGGCCGCAACAGCTGGTCATCAAAAAGTAGTTGAAATTCTACTCAATCATGGAGCTGACATAGAAGCACAATCTGAACGTACCAAGGACACACCACTGTCTCTCGCATGCAGTGGTGGTAGATACGAAGTAGTTGAGCTTCTACTCAACCGCGGCGCAAACAAAGAACATCGCAACGTTTCTGATTATACTCCCTTGAGTTTGGCTGCATCCGGTGGTTATGTGAATATAATAAAGCTTCTACTGAGCCATGGTGCCGAAATTAATTCACGAACTGGTTCGAAATTAGGCATATCTCCGCTAATGTTAGCAGCTATGAATGGTCATACCGGTAAGAAAATTTGAAATTGCTTATTCATAAATAGTACTTGACACTAACGAATTCCAATTTGTCAGACGTAAAGAACTTTTCGTCATGACTGAAATACTAAAAGAAATATATATGACATTTTAATGTACAGCGGCAGTTAAATTACTATTGGATATGGGGAGTGATATTAACGCGCAAATCGAGACGAACCGTAATACAGCATTGACACTCGCATGCTTTCAAGGAAGACACGAGGTCGTTAGTCTTCTTCTCGACCGAAAAGCCAATGTTGAACATCGAGCTAAAGTAACATATCTAATATTTTAAGTAGTGAATGTAATTTTTGTATTGTGCAAAATAATAACTTTTTTTGTTTTTTTTTTTTAAAGACGGGTTTAACACCATTAATGGAGGCCGCTAGTGGTGGATACGTCGAAGTTGGGCGTGTGTTACTTACTAAAGGTGCAGACGTTAATGCTACGCCTGTACCGTCATCTCGTGATACTGCCCTCACAATTGCTGCTGATAAAGGACACTGCCGTTTCGTAGAACTCTTATTATCGAGGTAATGTATCCCTGTATTTCATGTGTCACATTATGAAATAACAGTCCAAACGGAGAGTTTTTTTTCCCAGGGGAACTCAGGTCGAGGTAAAAAATAAAAAAGGGAACAGTCCACTATGGTTAGCTGCAAATGGAGGGCACCTTAATGTTGTGGATTTGCTGTTTCATGCAGGTGCCGATATTGATTCACAAGATAATCGTAAGGTACGCACGACAATGTGTTCTTTGACGAGAGGCTCTTGCGTAATAGTAGAATATGTTCTTTTTTCGAAGAATTCTGAACTAATGCAATAAGTTAGAGTGAAACAAACTGTAGCTATCTCACTCTGATTTATTATATGATCAATGTATGTCAGTTCAGAACTTGGAATAGAAAAAGAATAGATGTTATGTTTTTTTCTGATATTAGAAATAAAATATGTACGTAAAATATATTAGGTTTCCTGTCTAATGGCCGCATTCCGAAAGGGTCATATTAAAGTGGTCAAATGGATGGTGAATCATGTAACGCAATTCCCAAGCGATCAAGAAATGACGAGATACATAGCTACAGTTAGCGATAAGGAACTTTTGGAAAAATGTCATGAATGCGTGAAAGTTATAAGAGCTGCCAAAGAGACGCAGGCCGCTAAAGCAAATAAGAATGCAAGTATATTGTTGGAAGAACTCGACATGGAAAAAAATAGAGAGGAATCGAAGAAAGCGGCTGCTGCGCGTAGACGAGAGAGAAAGAAAAAAAAGAAGCTCGAGAAGAAGGAGGAGAAACGTAAACTTCATGAAGAATACAAGAAGAATGAGACAGTTTTTGAGGATAAGGAAGAAAGCGGAAAGAAATCAGACGAAGAATGCGATCGAGCGGATGACAGCGAGCATGAGGGTGGCGACGAAAGAATGGAGAGCGTGCCGTCTCCTGTAAACAGAAGCCCGGAAGATCCCGATAGAGAAGAGGGTGACAGTGGAATAGATGCAAACAGTCAGGGAAGCTGTAGTAGCAATGATGTAAAAGCGAGAGAGAAAAAGAAGGAAAAGAAGAAAAAGAAGAACAATAGTCCTAATAACAACGATAAGGATACGTCCCCACAGCGTTCGTCCAAGAGCCTTCTTTCACAAAACACCAATTTATCTCAAAATATAGCGACATCGACAAAATCCCAAAATAACACTTTGGAAAAGTAAGAATACTCAAAGTTATTAAAGTAACAAGGGAAAAAAGATAATTTGACTTGCCTCAGGACTAAATACATTTAGCGTACAGATAATGTTAAACGTTGGTTAAATATTGTAAAGTATAGGTGTAGACAGCACGATACAATTAAAAAGATCTAATCTTTTTAAATTTATATATTTAATATATTTTAAGGTATAAGAATAGAACTAGCTCGAAAAAAAAAATTTATTCGAAAAAGTTATTCTTGTTTTATTTTTTAAATAATTGTATTTTCAAGAAGAGAGATTCAGTGTTTCATAAGACGAATTATTCTTTATTTTAGAACAGCATAATTTTTGCGTGTTTACACAATAATAGAATAAATATATGGTATATCATATGTAATCAAATATTGATTATCCTTGATATTATTTTACATGCCAATAATGTAATTTCTGCAGGCGAATTATAAATAACGTTACCAGCGCAATATCTGTATCTACAACTTCGGTCACAACCACTAGAACATCCACCACCGTCAGTTCCGATCGAAAGCTGAAAGGACAATTGGTTTTTGAGTCCTCCAGACATCCCGCTGATAGAGAAGATTTTGAAGCAACTGGCAACGAGACTTATATTCCTGGCAAAGGAAAAAAGTCTTATAATAATCAGTACGATGGAGATGTTTTAAACACATCGACGAAAGCGAACAACACTAGCCCTAAACAAAGTGGAAAACGCGAAGAAGGATGGAAGGAAGTTGTACGAAAGTAAGATATGTGTACTTAAAGACATTCAAAGTTCAGAGACATTTTTTCAAAATGTTTTTCTTTCCTTATTTTGATAGTTTAATATTATCTTTTATAAATAGAATCATATAATATAATTGTGATTTGTAGGGGACAATCGGATGATTCAGGCAGATTTATGAATTCACCGTTCCGTTCTAAGAAAGTATCCGTTCCCCCAAATGCTATCAGCCGAGTGATAGGTAGGGGTGGCAGTAATATAAATGCTATTCGTGTTGCAACTGGTGCGCACATCGAAGTAGAAAAGCAAAGTAAATGCCAAGTGGAAAGAATCATTACGATTAAGTGAGTATTAGATATTGTATATCGTTTAAGATATAAAAAGTTCATATACGAGGGGTGTTCAAAAAGTAAGTTTCCCTGCTCCGGGAAAAAAGCAAAACACAATTTTTAGGTTAAAGTAACATATGTATTTATTGTTTGACTTATAAACTATTTTTCTACATAGTCCCCTTGGACTTGAATACATTTTTTATATCTGTTCTGAAGCTTTGACAAACCTAGTTTATAAAAATCCGTGCCCTGTTTTTTAAAGAATAATTTAACAAAGTCTTTCACTTCATCATTTGAATTGAAGTGATGGCCACCCAAACTTTCCTTTAACTTAGGAAAAAGATAAAAGTCACTTGGTGCGAGATCTGGAGAGTAGGGTGGGTGATCAAAAATTTCCCATTTGAATTTTTCCAGTAAGGTTTGTGTTTTTTTTGCTGAATGAGGCCGTGCATTGTCGTGAAAAAGCAACACTTTTCTCGATAATTTTCCAGGACGCTTTCGTTTAATGGCACTTTTAAGTTTATTTAGCACTTCACAGTAACGATCTGCATTTATCGTGGTACCGGATTCAAGAAAATCAATCAACAGAACACCTTCGTTGTCCCAAAAAACTGTGGCCATAACCTTACCAGCAGAATACTGGATTTTTGCTTTTTTTGGAGCACTCTCTTCTGATTTCTTCCAAACCATACTTTGTTAAAGGAAAGTTTGGGTGGCCATCACTTCAATTCAAATGATGAAGTGAAAGACTTTGTTAAATTATTCTTTAAAAAACAGGGCACGGATTTTTATAAATTAGGTTTGTCAAAGCTTCAGAACAGATATAAAAAATGTATTCAAGTCCAAGGGGACTATGTAGAAAAATAGTTTATAAGTCAAACAATAAATACATATGTTACTTTAACCTAAAAATTGTGTTTTGCTTTTTTCCCGGAGCAGGGAAATTTACTTTTTGAACACCCCTCGTACTTTATACATAAAAAGATGTATACCAATCAAATCTATCGCCTTAAGGACACAAATTTTCAATTTCTTTTGTCATTTAAAAACGTTTCTAAAAAAGAAAAAAAGGTTTTCATCACCACAAAAAACACCACAATGTCGACATTTTATTTTTTCCACATAAATATTTCTCTAATTTTATAGAAAAATAAAATAAAATTAAAATATCTTAAATCTAACAAATAAGAAAATTTTTGAAAAGTTTTTATCTATGATTTAAGAAGATATCTTGATTATATTAGATGAAAATGTTGGTATTTCAAATTGTCATTTTGTTGGTTTCGTAGAGGCTCATCTGAAGCAACAAAACAAGCTCATTCATTGATATCAGTACTTATTAAGGATCCAGATGTAGATATATTACAGATGCTTCCGAAATCAAAACTCAATGTCGTAACAACCTCTTCGTGGGACAAATCTGTCTCCACTGTTGCTGTAAGCAGAAAAAATAAAACTATAATAAGTTTTATATAGCTGTATATAGAGCGATTTAATAAACTAATATCTTCTTTCAGGCAAGTAAAACGAAAATTGGTGGTTCTGTTAATAAATCATCTAATCTGGCATCCAGTACAACCAGTAACCAAATTAATAAATCAGGATATCCTTCAGGTGTGTCCACTACTAATCCCTTGGTTCCTATTCGCTCATCAAGCATGAAGCTTGCTGGTGCTTTTCCTACTTCTTTGCCACGTGCGACAGCGCCTAGACTTATGGCCGCAGGTAATGTAAAACAATTATTGTTCACAAAAATAATATCGAATATTTTATTTTTCTTTCATATTCGTGTCTGTTATCACGTATAAAAAAATATGCGTAAAATTGCTCAGAATGAAATTTTAGAGTATTAATTACATAGTGCTATTTTTTAAAATGAGACTAATCGAAAGATTTCAAATCATTTTTTTAATACGATTTTTTATTAAGAAATATCGTTACCCACACAAACACCTATACACACACACACACACACACACAAAAGTACGCACGCGCGCGCATTAAAAGCGTACAGGTAAGGGGAAGACGTTATTGCTAATATATAATAATTCATATCAAAATGAATGTAATATTGTTGAAATGTTTTTAGCCTTTTAGAAATCTAATTTTTATTGTATACATAGTTAGTGGGTACAAATTGTCAAATCAGTCTATAAAAATCTAGAAATGTAGTCAACAAGGAAAGCAAAAATTACAATACGTACTTTAATTTTGTATTAAATATCATATTAATATTAAACTTACGTGTGCACATATAGCGGAGAAACGTGCTCAAGGCGTAATCCAAATGGCGTCCTCATCAAACACCAAGACGACGATGTCGTATACGAGTGCGATTATGACCGCCGGTAGAGCGGGGACAAAGATTGTCACGACCAGCACGACGCAGACATTCGCGGCGAAGCTATCCGAGATCACTGCCTCGACTCACAGTTCCACTACCGTCATGCAGTCCTGTCACACCGCACCGGTAAAGCAACAGAAGCCCATGGCGCATGCCACGACCGTAACTATCATGTCGGCCACATCTGCGGCAACTGCTCACACAACCAGCCAGCAACAACAGTCCATAGTCAGTACATCGCCGAAACACTGCCGATCACTGCCCACTTTGACCGCCCCGTCGGCAATAGCATCTCACTATTCCGGGAAGTCGAGTTACCCCCCAGGAACGATTGCGATTTCGTCGTTACCAGCCACAAACGCCGTGGTGACGACGAACTGTCCGGAAAATTCAATCGTCTCGACGTCAACCAGTTCCGTTCGAGTGACACCTTCGCCACCGGTTGTAGCGCTGCAAACGCAGACATTGCCACCACCACTACCAACGGCACAACAACAGCAACAGCAGCAACAGCAACAACCGATGCAACAACAACAATCGCAACAAAATATTCGCAGCACTACGCCGATTGTGACTCAGGAGCATCAGCAGCAGCAACAACAGCAGCAGCAGCAACCTAGCAGCACGCCTCTAGAGTATTCTCTATTTAACGATACTTTTACTAAAGTCACGCAACAGTCAATGTGGGGAGGAAGAGAAAATGAAACTCAAAAAGGCATGAATTTTGCGACTGTTGCGGGCGGTGGTGTATCGTCAAACACGAACTCCGGCCCATCTGCGGCTAAGTTTGATAGTTCCCCACCACAGGTATGTTGTGAAAATGGATCATCTCTATTTGATCTTTTTTCGTATTATAAGAATACACACAATACGAAATAGTCTCATTCGTACAATGGGAGAGTCAAAAGTACATACGAATTTCGCCTAAATTTATTTAAATTTATTTTACTTATCCCCCTCCCCCCTCTCACTATCTCGTGAATAAGTGACATGACGCTACAATATTCAAGTTTGCGCGAGAAATTTGCATCGGAAGTTTTTCGTAAATTTTTTTAATGTAAATTTTTAGAAAATGTGCATTTAAGTGATAGCATGTAATAGAAAAATTATTATTTTATAATTACAACAGTATTTTAACGGATATTTAATATCATAAAAATAATATCGATTCGATTAAAATCAATTAAAAGTTCAAAGATTCGATGCAGATTTATAGCGAATATTTGAATATTGCGTCGTGCCTGTGAATTAGTGGAACTAATATATGAACATTTTAAATTTTGTCGAGCACAGGTAGACGCATCCAAAGCTCCGGGATACCGTGGTACTGCAATGTGTTCCCCGGTATCCAGCAAGCCGGGTAACACAAGCAATACTTCGACTAACGTGATTGGCAGCGTGGTATCATGTTCCGTGCATAACAATCCTATGCAGCCCGCGCAATTTCAATCTTCGACGAGCTACAGCGAGCATCCACTACCGAACAAGCCGCCCGGTAGTCTAGCGGTGGCTAGACCAGTAATACCCCAACAGAACATTGATATGGGAACGGGCATGGCAGCACAGTTCAATAGGCCAGCGGTTTTTCAGGGTGATCTGACAACACGGAACGCGACGACCCATCAACCGGCAGCACACGTGATACCATCTACGTCACAGCCGACACTGGACGTCAGTCTGTTTAAGGCGGCGAACAGCAGCAGCGGCAATTACGAGCATCCGAACGTCAACTCCAGTCTGTTGAAAATGATGCCGAACGATAGTCAGAGTAGCGCCGGTCATTCTCTGCTACCGTTTCATCCTCACATGCAGAGTTTCGCTCAGACTATTGCGCCATCCGCCTCCGTGATCAACACCACCGTTAGTATGTCAAGATTGAATCCGCGCGCCCCTGACTTCTCCAGTTCGCTTCACCTGAGCAATAAGCCACAAGTGACGATGTTCAATGCTGCCGCCGGATCAGCAGGATTGCACCCGGCCAACATGTTCGCCGCAACCGTGCCGGCGCCACCGCCGTCCGCCATACAATCCAATAATCTGGCGATGCTCGGCAACTATCAGTTGGGAAAATATCAAGCGCCCTCGCGGGCAACGCCAGCAGCGAACACTGGCATCTCCACGACCGCTCAGACGACCCGCTGGCCGTTTGCCACACCGGCACCACATACTAGCTACCCGCCACACCAGGATCCCATGATAAGTCAGATGGGATTTTCTAATCAACTTACCAACATTGGCGGCCAACCCGGCGGTGGTGGCATCGACCTGATTACGACTCTGGAGAACGGTGGCTCGCCAGCCATATCTCCCTCGTCGCCGGCGCAAGTCGTTCAGGAAATGAACCAACTCAAAATCGAAGATCGCAAAGTACCACGACCGATCGGTACTGAAAGAGCAACGTGGAAGAATTACTCGGCAGCTGGCATGGGTCCGGGCGGGGACGCCGATTCCATCAGTTGGATGCTCAATGAGAAACTAGCATGGTCGAATTGCAACCTGGCGCCTGGTATCGACAGGCACCAGATGTTTCGATCGAATCCCACTTATAACCAACGTATATCCAATGTCGAACCTGAACTTCATCAAATGATGGAATCTTCCTTCCAGGTAATTGTCAGTTCTCTCGCACGATTACATGATTAATTTTATTATTTGCAATTATTTTGATCCAATAATTTATTATACTTTGCAACATTGTTACGTATGTAATGGTAAGAAAAAGATCTAGGATTTAAAACTGCATAAATACTTGATAAAAGTAATAAAAAATTCACATAACTTGAAAAATTCATCGTGTTAAAGATCAAAATAACACTTTCTGCTTTGATAATATACTAATAAATGATTCCATTACGATTTTGTATAAATTGTATATTTTTTACATCAAAATGACGATTTTTGCAAATATAAAGGGTAAGAAGTCGTTGATATTAACAAAATAAAAAATCATTGTTATCTCTGACATCCATCCCTGTATGCTTAATTTTTCACTTATGTACACACACACACACATATACGCGCGCGCGCGCGCGCGCGCGATAAAGATGAACAAGTTTGTATAGTATTATAAGCTTTTTGTAATATCAAAGATTAAGATTCGCATCTCTATCATATGTTATTTGTTTGCACATGCGTGTAATTAATTTTATCGTGTTTAGGGCCATGTGAATACACAACAGCCTTTTCCGACTAATAACGGAAATACGACAATGTCACTCATACCAGCATTGGCGTTATTGCCAGGACAATTTGACCTGGCAGAACTCCCGCCGGGCGAGCAGAATAAGATAGATCCACCTGCGTGGGGAATGCCCGATGCTGTACAAGACAAGCAACATCCGGTAAGATTTCTTTATCTAGTAAAATTCCTCCGTTTGAAACTTTTTTTTTCTTTTTTTTTTCAAAACTACGGATAACGATAAATACTATTGTAGGGAACTATGAATATATTAATTTTACTTATTTGCAGGCATGGACTAAATGGACCCATTAAAAAATACAAGAACTGATTGTGCTAACACAGCTTCAACCTCTAAATCTTAACATATTTTCATATTTTGGATCTGACGATGAGAAACGAAGAGATAGTAATAGCGATAGTCTGAATTGGATCAATTATTTGTAGGCACATAAATTATATTACAATCTTATTATATTCATTCAAACCCAGATTCTCTCTTAATATTGCTTGTCACACTAGAGGATAAGACGATAAATCCGTAATTATTCAATTTATTGCTAATATATTTCCCGAGTTAATTACAGAAGCAATTATAAGCAATATCCACAAGAGTAAAAGAAAAAGAAAAGAGAGTCTGTGTCGGTTAAGGAAAACAACAGTAGGATAATAACAGCGTAATTAATTATAATTACCTCGGATCTGTGTTATGCTTTTTCTTAGCCGTACAACATGTTCCGTTATCAATCGTTGATCAGCAGAAACATTATTATTCCTCAATAATTGAATGTTAATAATGATGATTTATTTTCTATTGTCGAAAGAATCTGAATTTGTGATATTCGGAAACAATTCGGATTGCGATATTTTGAAACATATTTGTCAAATCCTTTAAAAATATCATATAATATATAACAAATGATCTAGATACACATAAAACAATACGTACACATAAAATTTACATTTTGCATCGCCACTTTAGTTTCTGTAGTAGCGTTAACTGACGTTTAAAATTTTACTAAATATATAAATCCACATTATTATGAGACAGACTCGTAATAGCGAAGCGTATTCGCCAGATCACAATAATTCAGTTATATATATTTTTCATAACATGTTTTAAATCGTTACTTCAGTCTGTACAATGCAACGATGGAACATTTGACACAGATCGTATCACAGATGGATACGAATTATTATATCCAAGACAAAGCTCTTTTTTCGAATTAAGATTAATTTAAAATTTCGTTTGCTTGCGTTGAGGACAGCTGTGCTTCTAGCACCACCATATCGAACGATAGGTGATGAAAATTACGTGTTACTATTTAGAGAGCTGTAAAGAAACGCTGTAATTTTACGAACATGTTACAATCGTGTAAATAATTGCTTTGCAAAACGAAAGATTCCGATTACTTCCATGTTGCAAATTGAGAGTGAAGAATTGAGACTGAAGAAGACAGTCCGAATAAAAGATACGAAGAAAGTCTTGGGAACCATATTGGCTTCGAACCTGGGTACATATTGCTCTTCTTCCACTTTTGCACTTACGCTTGAATTCATTATTGTAACTCTGTCAATTTTGACTGTTGCTTCTAAACTGTGCTCCTCCAGAACAGATAGGTAGTAATTAGAGAAAAACAAAGAGAGGAGCGTTCCTTAGCACTGTAGACTCTCGCGATCGTCGATTACATCTTAGTCGCCCCCTTGAAGAGCACTTTCACTTTATTTCCACCTAGACGAACGTTTATATAGTTTTTCATTGACAAGTTATGTTACTTGATCATTTACTTGATCGAAGATACAAACAAAACGATGAGCGACACAATTCCAACCGATTACTTAAAGGGTGATTAAATAAAGGAGGTTTCATTGGCCACACAGCCGTTCCGGTACATTTACATCTTTGCATTTTGTTTCGTAGATGAAGTTCTTTATCGAATAATTAATGAGCATCGCGTAATATGAATCGCGTACTGTTTCAAGCAGATTCATCAGATACAGATTATCACGATTGTAGCGAATTTTTATCAAGCTCACACACAGCACACAGAACGTGAAAATTCTATACGTACCCCATACACGCGTAAACGTCGCGACCAGGTTCTCGGGAAAATCGAATTTATCGTAAACGTTACAAGAGATATGTCACGAATCGAATACGCAATGTACTAATAATATATTATATATACTGAATCCTATTCAGATCAATGAATACAGTTCATTGTAAAAGTGGTAGTGGGCCGCCAACGCATGAGGATATAGCCGTGCGTCCCTAGTGCGACAGTGCTATTATAATATTATTATTGCTGTGGTGGTGTAATAATGTTTATTATTATATTATGGTTATTATTACACGCAAAACATAATTATAGGAAAGAAAGATAAAAAAAAAGAAAAAAAAAACAGATACATAGAGAAAGGGAGAAAAAGTCACCCTGCTATCTCGGCTGGACTTAGTAATGATATAATAATATTATATAGATAAACAAACACACACACTCGGATATATGAAATGTTCATTTCGATTGAACATTTGAAAATCTTTCTTGGTGGGGATTTCGGCAAGTGTTCAATACATAGCGACGATATACTATAATTGAAACGGTCCCCACACGCGCGTAAGTTGAGACGATTATGATGATGAGAGAAAGAGATAATGATGAAGGTAATGATGATGATGATAATGATAATGATGTGAAGCTCATGGAAATCGTACGAGGGCTTTTTGACCTATATTCCAGGGAGCGCTTCAATTATTCTCTAAGGATATATTGTTATAATTTAAAGCCTATTTTCAAATTTGATTTATGATAACTGCGATATATGATATAAAACTATTATATGATATATAACAATAAAGCAAATAAATATAACGACGACGAATTGCGGTCTCTTCATTGTATTAACCTGCCTTTGATTCTCTTCTTGAATTCCTTTCTCTTCGCGAATATCTTTATTTAAAACTGCGTATTGTTTAATCTCAATCTTCCGTTTTTATATTCTTCTTCGTGCAATGTTTTAAACAATTAAGTCTTTTGTTACTTATTTTAAACCTCTGACTTCACCGATGAATTTGTATGAAAAAATTTTTTTCAATCTATTGAAATTTATTACGGATTACGCGTATTTATTACATATGTAATAAAAAAATTAATTTTTTTTACTAACTCATGCGTTCGAGTATTTATTATTAAAATTTCAAACAATTAAAAATTAATAATTGTTTCAAAATGTTTATTCTTACTTTTTTCATTTTCCTAGTTCCCAACGTCAAAATATCAAATTTATAATTTTAATTTTCTTTTTGGATGATGAAAGGGATACTGGGAATACATTTTTGTACAACGTCGCCTTGCATGTGTCAGCGGCGATCATGAATAATAATAATAATAATACGTTGATAATAGAACACTATATAACATGATAAATATCCAGTATCCATAGACTAAAAATTGTTTATATTTTTTATATTATTTCGTCGAAACATTCTTATGTAAATTAATCAAAGATAAATTATTTTCGAATCTTGCTCCGTTAATCATTGATGATGTGAGTTTTAATTTTAAAATCTCTCAAAAAAAAGAAATATTCACGATAGAATATTAACTTCCATTGGTAAGGGAAATTAAGCACAGCAGTTCATCATAGAAAAATGTTTAATTCAAGAGATAAGCTTATACGTTAATACTCGTAATACAAAAAAAAGAAGAAACAAAACTTACAACATTTTAATAAAGAACATTTTTTATAACAGTCACTTTTTTACATTAAATAACAAATTATAAAAAAATCGAGAACTTCACGCTATTTTGCCGCATCAGCCTAAAAAACATTGAAAGTGTCTCTAATTGTTGTAAATAATATTTACGATTTAAAAATCCAAATCACATAATTCTTCTATTTCGTCGACGGTTTGACTGATGCGATAAAATTCACGATTTATTGTACAGTAAAAATAATAAATATTTACATGTGACAGTATATTTTATACAGAAAGTCAGTACCGCTCGAAAAAGTTGGTATTGATTGTCAAACATGAGTTGACAGCTTTCTTT